>JABUQX010099332.1:0-5000 GCA_015478945.1 Trachelipus rathkii
GAAAAAACTTAATGACAAAATTACCAACGTTTGGAATACATAGTTTCCACCATTCAGCTACAAATATAAATTATGAAATAGAAACCAGACACAAAAAACTATTAAAAAAAAAATAAAAATTAACTATAGTTAAGGAGATAAACATTTCTTTGGTATCAATTATAATCATAACATGTCATTATAAATTACATTAAAATGAAATTAAGCAATGGACCAAAACACAAAATCCTCAGGACCAACACAGAATAAAATATTATCAAGTAAATTAAAATGGTTATAAATTTTATTTATTTAAAGGGAAACTCATTTAAATTAAGAGGGCGTCAAATGGACTAATCCAGGATAAAACCACTCACCCAAAATAAGGCTAAAAGCAACACAAAAACCGCATTAACATTCGGGCGAAAAAACTTCCTGAAACAAGTCAAAAATCAAAGCAGAGCTAAGCTGCAACTGAAAAGGGACCACTGTCTCGTATTGAGAAGAAGGTTTAATGTTGGGCAATGTAAGGGATCAAAAATGTGCAAAGTTTGTTGGTAAACTGGTTTGGATAGTATAGAAAAATTTTAAAGACGTGATCATTGGTCGTGAACATAGTCACGTATAGCGGAACAAGCAGGGGAATCAGCAAAGAATAGTGCGGGTGGAAAAACCTGTGTTTTACGTGTTCATCGATCTGACACCACCGTTTAGTTGGCGTAGGGTCTTCCTACGTAAGCGGCCGTCACAATCGCTACATAAAATTCTGTAAATGACAGAGAACAAATAGAAAATAGGAGGTTTGTCCTTATGATTACAGGTACGAAGGTATTTTGTGTAAGAAGAGTAAAGGAATTAATTTAATGTCGAATGAGGGAAACTAATTACGTAACAGATGGAAAAATTCTTTATATAGTTCGAAATGGATGTTTTTCGTAAAACGCAGTGCAAAATATAATTTCAGCTTGGGAACAGTTAGAAATAGGGGGTGGGGGGTTCAAATTTGGAGGCATAAGAACCTATTAAATATATTTATAAATAAGAGAATGGGGAAGTTAGAACTGAAAAAAAAATCACCAAAAATTCGAATTTCATCATGCATTATGTATTAAGTGGACGTTAGGTGAAAGGCTCTAAATAAACAAGTGTAATGCCACTACATTTAAAAGACAAAGGAATGTGGCTGAAGAAACTTAGCCAATCCAGTGAAGGTTTTCTGTTCTGTTAAATCGTAGTGGAAAATCTATTAAGTTGCCGTTTTATAAGTAAACGGATCCAAAAAGGGAGGGAATTATTGTCTCGTCTCATGCTGAAGGTTATGTTAAGTAAGCTGGGAGTTTATGTAAATTTAAAAAAAATTTGGAATTTTGGTTTCACCTGTGAACAGTAGAAAGGTGTCGTTCATAAATATTTTTTAGCAAAATGTGTGTTTGAATGAGAGGGGACATTTATCAAGCCATATTTGTTCATAGTGAGTCAGGTAAGCGTTAGCTAAAATAGCGCTCAAAGGTGAGCTCATAGCTAGGGAGTTGGTCTGGGTATATAGAGTTTAATAAAAAAGAAGTACGTATCTTGAGTATCAAGTTTTAAAAGTGTACTAAATTCCTTTTTTTCGAAGCCAAATGTAGAAGCAGGGAATTTGAGAATAAAATGCTGTCGAGTAGGATATTGATGGCATCATTAATAGGGATGTTGGTGTAGAGAGACACAATATCGAAGCTTGTCATGTGATAATTTTGTATATCAATACTATAAAGCCAGTCTTTAAAATGAAATAGAAACAGACACCAAACAATCAAAAATGTAAAAATAAATATTTATTTCTATTGACAAAATAAATTTTTCATTTGGTAATCAATTTAATTGAGTATTGATACATGTCAATTATTAAAATTACATTAAATAAATAAGCAATGACAAAAACACAAAATGCTCAGGACCAACATAGAATAAAGTATTATCAAGTAAATTAAAATGATTAATAAATTTTATTTATTAAAGGGAAACTCATTTAAATTTAAGAGGGTCAAATGACTAATCCAGGATAAAACACTCACCAAAATAATTACAGCTATTGGCTAAAAGCAACACAAATATAGTCATTTTTTGATCGAGTGACTTGAGTGACTCATATTTTATCTTCGAGTAACTCACGAGAGCGTGAAGTCGCTCGTTCAAGGTCAGTTGACTCATTGACGGAATTGACTATATATATATATATATATATATATATATATATATATATATATATATATATATATATAGATATATATATATAATATATATAATATATTATATATAACATATATATAAAATAATATATATATATAGTATATATATATATATATAATATATAATATAATATCATTAAAATTATTCACATTTAAAAATTATTTTTCCTTTCAAAATAGAAAATGAAAAGTGGAATTTATGATAAGTACACATCTACATAAACTAACGTTTTATCTTTTGATTTTTTTAATTTTTTAATTTTTTAACCGACCCATTATTATTGTTATACTCTCTTTACTTCCATATATACTTATATATATATATATATATATATATATATATATTAATAATATATATAATATATATAATATATATAATTATATATATATATATATAATATATATATATATATATATATATATATATATATATATAAGAGTTTCGCGACGGCAAACTAGCTAACTATTAACTATAATATATATAGTATATATATATATATATTTCTAGAATATATATATATATAAGTATATATAATATATATATATACTATATAAATAGTATATTTGATATATATATATATATTTAGAACTATATATATATATATAATATAATATATATATATATATATATATATATATATATATTATATATATATATATATATATAATATAATTATATATAATAGAATATATATATATATATATATATATATAGATATATATATATATATATATATAATATATATATATATATATATATATATATATATATAAATATATATATATATATTATTATATTATATATATATATATATATATATATATATATATATAATAGTACTATCTATATTACTATATATGATACATATATATGAGTTAGTTTAGCGTTGTAGGAGGATATATGCTAGTATGTATGGTGGAAAAGTTGCCCCGTCGAGTAACTGAAGACTGATTGGAAATGAAAACAGAGGTGGCGTTAGGCAGTGCGTAGAGGATGTGTGATCAAAATCTTTACATTGAAAACAAATGATTGAGAAAATGAGGGAGAAGAAAAAAATAAATTGTATTATTTGGGTTTTATGGATTTACAACAGACGTATAAAAACTATTGATAGGGAAGCCTCTATGGGCAGGGTGTAGTGATAATATGGTGTTGTGGAGGCTTCTGAATGGAATCAAAGATGTATGACGATAGTGAAGCGTGTCTATGTAAGAATAGAATGTAATGTACTAACACTAAGAGTGCGACCCTACATTGGCTACTTAAATTAATAGACGCGCGAAGCGTGAAGGGCCTAAGGCAGAGTGTGTTATATCTACCTCCTATGGTTATCTTCTAAATTTTCCGAACATGTATTTAGTAGCGGATGGCGGGTTATGTGAAATCAATCAGATGGGGCTTACGGACTACGGCGTCCGGTGAACAAGGAAAATGGCATGTGCGAGAATATGAAGAATGGAGGGTGGAAGTGGAGTCTCGTCGCTACCCCAATCGTAGTGACCAACTATAATATATACAGTCATTGTAATATTTCCAACATCTAAATCAAAATTAGAACTATCTCTAAAGATAGTTTAAGAAAAAAACAATATTCAGAAATTTTCACTATACAATTAAAGATTGTCCAATTATGTAAAGGTTAGAAACACGAAAGCTATTATTAGCTGGAGCAAAGTAGTCGCCGAATATAAAAAACTTGCAAATTATAAATATATAATTTTACCAATTAAAATAACTAAAATAACCAAAATATAATTTTAAAATACAAACAAAATAAAATATTAAATTTAATTTTGATTTTTCCCAGAAACAATGTAGGACCCAATTTTGTTGTTCATTTTATCGTGGGGTTAAAGCTCACCCTATGAAAAATTATTATAATTAAGTTAAACTGAAATTAATTACTCTGTGTATTTAGTGATAATTAACACTGACCTTGGGAATTTAAGCTGTAAGCTGTCCACAAATGGCCTAATTTTCCTTGGAAAATCAACTTGCGTATATCGTTTTCAGATAAGAGAGATGAATTAAGTGTTTTGCATGATTCGTATGCTTCTCTTCTAGTAGCTTCCTGAAAAAAATGGAGAAAGAGTAAGAAAACGTGTTGGCAGTTATATAGAGTAATAATAAAATGCTAAATATATAGCGAACATTATATTCATAATATTCTTACCAGTGAACGATGCTACAAGAATGGGACAGATAAATTAAGAGCAGATATGGAAAGTCGAAGCCCTTAATTATTCATAAATATATTATAAATTATTATTATACTCGTATAAACAAAACACATGAACGAATCTTTTTATCGATTTATAAAAGTCTTATTGGGCATAGACATTGACTAAAATAGTGTCTACTTGTGCAGAATTCTATTTATATTCTTTATTTAACCAAGCCTGCCATAATTTTTTATGTATTTTCGAATCATTTGTTATAACAATTACCCAACTATTGGCTGTTAGCGTCGCAAAATAAATGTACGCCAACATGTCTTAGGAAAAACTTTGTAGGAAAAACTTCAAGATCTGGAACTTGATTGCAATGAAAAATTAATTAGTGTTTATTAACATTTTTTTCGAGAATGTATCACATAGTTCAGTCGGTAAAACGCTGCACTAACATTCTTTATGCCCCGGGAATAAAATCCTAGTTGGAAGGGAATCAAAACTAAGTTTCCGTTGTGTTGGATGATCACTTGATTTCTGAAACCAATCTTATGATAAACCAGAGGTGACGAATCATGACGGAGGAGGATCTATGGTTCTCCTTGAAGGAATAACAAGAAC
>JABUQX010099332.1:10000-30000 GCA_015478945.1 Trachelipus rathkii
TAATTTTATTATTTTAACTTTATTATTATTATTAATTTATTATTATTATTATTATTATTATTATTATTATTATTATTATTATTATTATTATTATTATTATTATTATATTTTTAGTATTTTACTTTGGTATATTTTATTATTGATATTTATTTTTATATTTATTATTGATTTATTATTTATTAGTGAATTAAATATAAATAATATAACTTCATAAAGATGTATTAATATATTATAAATTAAATATATATATATATATATAATATTAATATATATATATATATATATATAATATTATAATATATATATATATATTTAATATATATATATAAATAATATATAGTTATTAATTATATAATATATATATAATACAAAACAAATATAAAATCAATTCCTATAACTGAACTAAACTAATTAATATTAGTATGTAATTATATATCCCTTGGGAGAGTACATATCTACCAACATCACACTGAGGGTACTGCTAATATATAGCCTCAAAAAAAGCCTGGGATTATTACCAGTTATCTATAATGAGTCAGTTATGAATATTTATTTATCTTAGTACTGCTAATAACTCCTAGTTATATAAGGTCTAATTCTAGCACCTACCTTATATTGGAAATATCTGTTATCACATATTGAGTGTGATCCGGTTACTCACTACCATACACTTTTAATTGGATAAGATGTAGAGCATTATAAGGCTAAAGTGAAGGCTTATATAAACTAGATCCTGAATAATATCTCATTTAGACTCCCTTGACCTCTTTCCTGAGGTTGAGGACGTATAGGTGCCATTATCATCTTATTCTATAGGTATATACTAAACGAGCTAGATGTATCGCGTATGAATGACCTATATTAATATCGCAATTCCTCCAACACTGCGTCGCTACCTCTAGTAACCTATACAAAGAGGTGCTTTTGAGTTTCTCTTATCATTAGATAATATTGTGATGAATAATATTAATGGAAGAATAATAATGAGTAAATCTCGCAGTTACGTAATAGTTTGTGACTAAAACTCTGTGGAAAATAGCGTTTTCGCTGCTTTGACCCTCTATACAATCTTCCGAGGTAATATGTTATATTCATAAATCACATCTGGCGCTCATATATCACTTCCGCTAGTTAATAATCACACAAACTATTTGCAACTTTTACCGCATTCGTATCATTAATATCGCTCGCAATCATAGCGCCCTAACCTGAGGTAAAATATTAGCCGTATTAGTGAAGGAGGTAATATGAGGTGGTTATACTTCCAATTATATATAAAAAACAAAAAGGCGTTTTATTTATGTAAATATTATTTGTTATTAGTTATAGTTATCTTATAAATCAGTTTAGTTAATTTTTATTTTTTTGAGCCTCAGTACCCATCCTTTTGAAAAAACGGCATATTGTACCGTGAGAGGATATGGTAATCAATGTAACTAAAATAATAAAAAAAAAAAAAGAAATATTATATATTATATTAATTCTTCAGATAATATTATAATAAATTTTACAATAAATATTAATATATAATATATATATAATATATATATATATATATATTATATATATATATTTATATATTAATATTATATAATAATATTATAGATATTATAATATATATATATATATCTATATATATAATATATATATATATATAATATATATAATATCAGGAGTGAGTAAACTAATTTGAGTTATAACATTGATAATAAGGAAAAAGGAATATATTAATAGAATATAAATATAAGTAATATTATATAGCTATCATAATGAGATAATTAATTAATTGTGAATGCTCGAAATTATTTATAATATTATTTATTTAATTCTGGACTATTAAGACTTGCAGTCCACTCAGAGAAATATTGCTCACCTGAATCCTGTTCCTTTAGTGACTCTGAGTGGAGTATTGATATGTTCTAGTGTCAGTAGAGTTGAGAAGCGAAGTTAATCAATTTAGCTAAATATAATCTAATACCGAGACTAGGAGATACTTACTATATGAAGTTATTAGGTTTTACATATTAAATATGGAGTTACCGACTAGTCTAATCATTCATATCACTGGCGAGAATAGATTGAGTATTCGAGCTTAATATATGTATAATTAAACTAAATTTAATATAACGATATTATTATAATGTACCTATCTTTAATAAATAAGTTAGTATCTTTGGGGGTAATACATATTCATACTACTATATAGCTTTTCTATATTATGTATAATAAGTATATCGTCAGGCTCCAAGTTTATAGAAACTTCTTATATAATATATTTATTACTATTATTTAATACTATTTTGATACTATTTTTAATACTATAACCAGACTCCAGAGTCGTCCAAGTATCAGTTGTATACCATCCAATTTAAATTAATTTCGTTGTTGAATCATAATATTATTTATTTTGTATCTATATATAAAAATCAATTTTTAATTTTCTACATAGCTATTCATTTATAGTTATATATTTTTCACTAATTTATTAAAAATAAACGATATATATATATAAAAAGTGATTTTTAATAGATTATTATTGTATATTTAATTTTCTAGTGAAACGTGATTTTCTTATTTAATTTATCACTATAATCGAGTCTACAAAATAAAAGATCAAAGAGCAACTATTCAGACTCAAAGTACTTAGTTAAAAATTCAGAGACTCAGAAGTCATCCTACCAAACCAGGTTTTTCTACCAAAACATCATACTTCGAGCTTTGAATCTAGCAACTACGTTCTAGTAGTTTAAGAAGACAAACTATATCAGAGAAATGTAATGAGAATAAACCAGAAGAGTGAAAGAACCTATTATTTATTCACGACTACTAACATTCAATAACCAGCATACAGTATTCTATTTCTAGAGTAACGTATTCACAAGCGTTACCTGAGATATTATTAATGACCTTTCTCTCTCTGAGTGAGTCTATATATATAAAATATATAATACTTATCTTCATAATGAATGAGGCTGAAAAGTCAGCTAAAGATCGGAATAAAATCGAAATGAAACAAAATGACTTAAATCTATAACAAAAAATGTTGCAGCCCTCATAATAATAATAATTAACAATAGCAATTTTTCAATTCAAGTTCATTTTCGATAGAAGGAAGTCCAAGCCATTAATAAGAAATAAAGTAATTCAGTGATAACTGGATACAGAATGGAAATGGCCTATGCATAGATACTTACCTAGAAAAGGAACCCCAATTAAATTAATATAAGAGGTTTTTTTTTTTATTATTATTTATCTGGTGGCGATATCTAAAAAGTGACTAATAAAGTCAACTTTTACTCTTTAATATACATCATAATAATTTCAAATACCTATTGGCCAGGCCACTACGTGACATGTGCATAATTACCATATCAAAATAAACTTATCTAAAGAAGTTCTTTGAACACGCTATATATAATTTAAATGCCTAAAAGTTTCCATATACCTCTCATGTTGAATATATAGATTTCGAGGCCTAGTGATACGTTACAAATACAAGTACTACAATGATATTCAATAATAAACTTATATATATATAATAATTACTCAACAAATAGCACCTTTGTAGGATATTTCCTATGATGATAAATATAACGTTTCGAAAACGGGTTCGTTTTAATACCATTGACCTGACTCATCCAGACTAATCAATTACCCGTTAGTCATAAAAGATTTGTTACGTACTTAGTGAACTCTCTAAATATTGTTTTATGAAACATAAAGCAGAATTAAGCCTTAATTGACTACTAGAATAATTAATATTAATTTAAATAATAATCTAAATATAGCTAAATAATATATAATAAATGCCATTACGTGAAAACTATAGAAATGGAAATATACAACTGGGATATAATTAAAAAATACTATTAAATAGAAAAAAAATGAAATATGTGGACTGCCTAATTAAAAACAATGTCAATAAAGTTTAACACATAATCTAATTATATCCGTGAACAAAACATATAAATATAGCGGGATGTATAATTTAATTATGCAATTGCGCAATAACATATGAAAGAACTTACTAAAGTACTTAATATTGACTACACTTTAACTAACATTTTAATGAATGTATAATAATCGTGAGCATTATACAGTGAAATTAATACTGTCATATATAATACAACTATACTGCGTCCAATAAAATTAATAAATATTATTTTAATGCATATACATTAATTTTAAAATATTAGCATAGAATTTTTTACAATATATCTTTATTAAATATATATATATAATTAATATATAATAATTCTCTAATATATATATTATATATAATATATACATTATTATTATATATATAAATATATATATATATATTATTAATATAATTATAAATATATATATATATATATATATATAATAAATATATTATAGTATATATATATTATATATATATCATAAATTATATAAATATTATATATATATAATATATTATATATATATAAATAATATATATTAATATATAAAATATAATAATATATATTAATATATTATATTATAATATAATATATATAATATATATTAATTATATATATATAGTATTAATAATATATATATGATATATATTAATTGTTCATCGGCTCCGACCTAAGATATTCACAGCCTTGCAGTAAGTATGATTTTATAATTATGAAAAGAATATTATAAATATTTATATATATATATATATATAATATATATATAATAATAATATTATATAATTATATATATATATATATATTAATTATTTATATATAATATATATATTATATATATATATATAATATATATAATAATATTATATATATATATATATATATATATATCTTATAATAAATAATATATATAATATATACTAATATATATATATTAATATATATATATAGTAATATACAAAAATATATATATAAAAAATAAATAAATTTATATAACTTTTATAATTAAAAAATATTAAATATGCAATTTAAGTATAATCATCTAAATACATAATGATTCCATATATAATTTATGCAAATATTTTATTATTGGCTTAAAAACTAATAGGTTTGTGCATTTGCAGCTTGGCAATCTGTATCTTCGTTTGCATGAACAGCTGACGGCCTTAATAGTACTTTCAATGGGAAATCTCTTAACGAAAATTAAGAAGTTTCTCATTGAAGGTAATTACAAAACAAATGCTAATCAATTTAATATAGAAATATCTCATGAAATCAAGAAATGAATCTTTAACTTTTCTTGTATATTTAATATTAAAATTTAAATAAATCAATAAAATATATGTTCCAAAAAGTAAAATATTGATATAAATTAAATATATAATAACTATTGAGTCTTATTCTCACTATTTGAACATGACGACATAATGGCAACTGTAAAAACGAACTGCAAATAATATTTTCACACTTACATGAACGTAACCAACTACATGCGAATTTATATGATACAGCATAAAAAAATTTACGGACACAGATAATATACTTTTATACAAACACCTAAAGAATATCATTTAGATAAAATAATACCAATTAAACATAAACAATCAATGATTATTAAAGTTAACCGAATTGATAACCTGGATTGACAATACCAAACTTTTATTATAAAAGTAGATAGTATGCGAAGTAAAAGAATTGTAGAACTGAAACTCACGTTCTATCGACAGCAATTTTTATCGTATAATAATATATAATATAATTATATATGGAAAACGAAAGTGTGAGCACTGATACACAAATAATATAAGTATGGATCTAGAAAAGGAACTATCATAAAAGATATTATTATTAACCTATAACTACACCACTACTATATGACTCATTAATGAAAGAAAATTGGAATAAAGCACGAATGGATCCCTTAAAAAATGACTTACCATAGGTTATTGTTATATCAACCAAGAACTGTTATATTTATGAAGAATAATCTGTTCCTCGGCACACTCCGGATGAGATAAAGTTTATGATAAATAATTAAGTAGTAACCAATATGATATAATAACAAAATTTATTTATTTTTTTTTATTTAAAAAATAATAATTTATAAAAGAAAATAGAAAAGAAATGATATATCATTAAGTTACGTAACTTCAATAGAAGCATGGGTCAGTGTAATGGTATCTTTAAGATTATATAATCTAATCGACTTGCATAATAAATAGAAAATAAGAATATAATATGACCCTCCAGTGAGAGAATATAGAGTAAATTTATAAAACATGAGACATTAGATTTAGGTTCGGTATTTACAATTACACTAATCAAATCATTCAGTTTTTTTGATAAACTTTTTAAAATATAATAAAAATATTATTATCATGATACTTATATATATATATAATAAATACTATAATATATATCTATATTATATTATATATATATATTATATATATTATAATATATATATATATATATATAATATAAATAAATAATATTATATTTATATAATATTATATTAATAATATATATATATATATAAAAATATTATCATAGTTACAGTAATTGAGAATCAAGATTTTTAACCGCCAACAAAGGGTAACCGGTGAATATCCTATAAAAATATTTATCTACCAATATATATATTATATATTAGTATATAAATATATATATATATATATGAATATATTTATATATATATTATATATATATAATATAATTAATATATATTTAGTATATAATTTAATTAATTATATATATTATAATATATAAGAATAATATATAATATATATTATTAATATAATATATATAATATTATTATATATTATAATATTAATATCAATATATGGTAAATATTTACAATATTATAAATCACTATATTTAAAAATATCTGTATCAAATACAAATATTATCAAAAAACTACAAATAGCTACAGTGAAGGAAATATACACATTATGTGGAATACCTGGTATATAATTATTTTTATGCGGAATCATGTATAATAAAAAAACACAAAAAAAAATAAAAAATCATATTATCATAAACTTACATTAGGTACTATACAGCGAAAAGGAGTAACATTTGGAATCCTATTAGTAAAATATTTATTTATTTTTAAATAATGTAAAAAATAAAATAATATAAGAATAAATATAAAATAAAATTGGCTATTTATTTTTTTAAGGAGCTCGAGCCGGACATATGATATATATATTAATTAATTAATTAATAAATATCATTATATATATATATTATCTTATATATAATATGTATATTATATATATATATTATATATATATATATATAAATATATTATATATATAATATATATATATATAATATATTATATATATTATATTATATAATTATATATATATATATCATTTAATAATTTTATAATTTTGTAAAGTAATTTAACATATATACCAATTAGGGGGCTCGGAGAGAGAGAAGCTCGAGTAACGAGGAATATCAACATGAGGGGTAGGACGTTTCCATACCTTACGAGAGGACAGAGCGGAGAAGAGACTCCTTTCTCACACTATTTCGTATCTCCCAATATACACCAATAAAAGAACGAGATGAGAGAGAGATTCACGGAAGACAACATTCACATCGAGAGAAGATAGGAGTGAGTATTAAGTCTATCACCGTAGTTCACCGAAAGGCGAGTAATAGAGATCAACCCAGCAATCTGCAACTAAATCAATAGAGAGGTATACGAGAGAGATATAAATAATAATACATTAGAGGTGTATATTACACTATATAAGATTTAAAAAAATAATCAAAAATAATAACTAAGAAAGCTGTGCATGTATGTTTTACAACGAGCTAAATACAAGCCACAAACAGTGTTTCTAAATATTTAGTGTTAAGCACGCTACACCATTGATATTAAACTTAATAAATTAATAATATATACGGATATGAGATTTTCTATAATCATCTTTCACTATTTATTTAATTCTTCTTTTTTCATATAACAATGAAATAGTTAGCACCATAATATTGATATCCATATATATATTATATAATAATATATATATACTATAATATATAAAATTATACTCAAAAATGTTTAACTTGTCAAAAATTATCCCTATTATGAGTTGATTTATTATGATTAATAATATATAATATAATTATATTAATAATTAATATATATATATATATATAATATAATATATATAATAATATATTAAATATTAATTATATTATATAATATATTAATAGTAGGTATATATTTAGGTGTCTAGCGGGCTCTCAACGTATGAATACATGTTCATGTAATGGGAGGGTGAATTTAGCAAAAGCATTAGTTTGAACTTTACTCAATATCATAAAACTAATAAAAATTTTAATAACATATCGTGTATATGTGGGTTACATCAATTATTATTGTTGTCTGCGACATGTCTAGATAGGACCATAACGTCTTCTTAGTATTATTCTTATTTATTATTATTATGGGTTGACTGGACATTTCTAGAGTGGCCAATGCAGCTTCTTAATTATTAATTTTTATTGGTTGACTGGAACACGTCTAAATAGGACCATGCGGCTTCTTAAGTAATTGTTCTTATATATTTTGCGAGTTATGCTTTGACATTCTGGAGGGGTCATAGCAGTTTTCTTAATTATTATTTCCTTAATTTTAATTATTTATGGTTGACTGGGACAGTCCTAAAAGCCCATGCAGCTTCTGAATTATTATTCTATTTAGTAATTATAATGGATTGACTGTGACATTCTAGAGGGGCCATATGCGGCTTTTAAATTATTATTCATAATTATTAATTTTGTTGATCTTGACTGGGACAGTTTAGGTAGCCCATGCGGCTTTCTTTATTATAATTACTATTCATTAAATTAAATGTAAAAGATTATTAAAAGATTATTCTAATTCTTAATTTTTATGGGTTGAATGGCACACTCTAGATTGGATTCTGCGTCTTCTTACTCTCTCTCTCTCTCTCTCTCTCTCTCCTCTCTCTCTCTCTCTCTCTCTCTCTCTCTCTCTCTATTATATATATATATTATATATATATTATATAATATATATATATATATATATATATATATATAAATAATATATATATATATATAAATTATATATATAAATATTAATTATATATTATATAATATATATATTTCGCGTGACGTCACGATCTGAAAAAATCAAAAAATCAAAAACTCAAAAAAAATCAAAAAAATTAATAAAATCAAAAAAATCAAAAATTGATTTTTAAAAAAAAAATCAAAAAAATCCCCAACCCTGATTTAAATCATAAAATTATATTAATAGATATAAGTAAATGATATAATATATATATATATATATATAATATATATCTATAATATATATTATATATATATAATATATATTATAATATATACAAATTTATAATACATTATATATATATATATATATATATATATATATATATATATATATATATATTTATAAAAAATATATAATATATATATTTTATATATAAATTTGTATATAAGTAATTTATATATTATATATATTATATATATATAATATATATATATATATATATATTATATATATATATATATATAATAATATATTATAAGTATAATATATATAGTATATATATATATAATATATATTTATATATATATATATAATATATATATTTTAATATATATATATATATATATATATATATATATATATATATATATATATATATATATATATATATATATATATATATATATATATATATAATAAAATAAAAATATATATATATATAATATATATATATATATATATATATATATATATATATATATATATATTGGAAATAAAACAAACTAAAATAAAATAAAAAAATAAAATAAAAAATGAAAATTAAGAAATAAAATATATAATAAATTTAAATAAAATAAAATAAAATAAAATAGAATAAGTAAAAATAGGTGGTACATATAAGACAAAAATAAAACAAACTAAAATAAAATAAAGTAAAATAAAATGAAATAAAATAAAATAAAAATTAAAAAATAAAATAAAATATATAGCTATATTTAAATAAAATAATATAAGTAAAAATACTAAATACAGCCGTACCCAGACATAGTAGGATGTAGCTATATAAACATATTTATGAATACATAGTAAACATGTGAAACAAGAAAATAAAAGAAAATGAAATATAATAAAATAAAATAAAATAAAAGACAGAAAAATCATGAAAATAAAATAAAATTATATAAAACAAAACTTTTATGAATTGGCCTTTTGTGATTAGGAATGTTCATTTAATGTATTTATTTTAACTGTCTACCTATACTTTCCTGAAATTTCTATTAATTTATATATAAAATAAAGAAATAAGAAAATTATGCAAACATACAACTAATGATATTAAAAGGAGTATTTGCACTTCCGAAAATTCCTGTTTAAATTGTATAAAAATCAGGGATGGCAATTTTGGTGATTTTTTTGATTTATTTTAAAAAAAATCAGTTTGTGATTTTTTTGATTTTTTTGATATTTTTGATTTTTTGGATTCGTAACGTCACGCGAAATATAATTTGCAAGTTACAAATTATATATCGCGTGACGTTACGAATCTGAAAAAATAGAAAAAAATAAAAAAAATCAAAAAATCACAAATTGATTTATTTAAAAAAAATCAAAAAAATCACCAAAATTGCCATCCCTGATAAAAATATAAAATAAAAGCAAATACACGGCTAATGAAATTATCTATATTATAGCCATAGTAAAATATTGTAATCATTAAGAAATTATTCAAATTCACAAGCTTTTCATTTATTTGAGGTAACATTTGACATTTAATATAAAGACAATAATATTAAAAAATTATATATATATATCACAGAATAATTGTTAATTTTAGTAATACTATGATAGCACCTTTCTCTATATTACCAGTGGCTCTAATCACTACCACCATTAATTCTAATTACACGTTTTACACTTAAAAGAATTATTATTATTATTATTATTATTATTATTATTATTATTATTATTATTATTATTATTATTATTATTATTATTATTATTATTATTATTATTATTATTATTATTATTATTATTATTCATTATTTTTAATTTTTATTATTTTTATTATTATTCATTATTATTATTATTAGTTATTATGATTATTACTAGTATTATTATTATTATTATTATTATTATTATTATTATTATTATTATTATTATTATTATTATTATTATTAGCACCTTTCTCTATATTACCAGAGGCTCTAATCACTACCACCATTAATTCTAATTATACGTTTTACACTTAAAAGAATTATTATTATTATTATTATTATTATTATTATTATTATTATTATTATTATTATTATTATATTATTATAACTATTTATTATAACGATAATATTTTATTATTATTATTAATTATTATTATTATTATTATTATTATTATTATTATTATTATTAGTATTATTATTAGCACCTTTCTCTATATTACCAGTGGCTCTAATCACTACCACCATTAATTCTTGGTACACTTTTTTTTCACTTAAAAGAAGTATTATTATTATTATTATTATTATTATTATTATTATTATTATTATTATTATTATTATTATTATTATTATTATTATTATTATTATTATTATTATTATTATTTTTATTTTTATTATTCTTTATCATAAAAGATTCCAACAGCTATCTATTGTTGTCATTTGTTGTAGACATCCTCTTTTCTCTTCTTCCCCACATCTTCCCTAAGATGTACTTAACTTCTTATATGTTGTGAGGTTTAAATAGCCATCTCCCAACAACCTCGCTTAGGTCTTCTGCATGTAGTCTTTGGAGTTATTTCTAAGATCTTCATATTCTGAGCAGATACAAATGAAGTGTATCAGGTGTTCTTCAACTCCACATATGTCACAGTTAATTTCGCCATTTGAGAACCTGTTTCTTCATTTTAGGTTCAAACTATTGGATCTGGCCCTGAAAAGTATCACTGAGTAGAAGGAGTTGTCGTAATCTGAGCTTTCTTCAATTTCTATTTTCCATCTTCGGTACATTTGTAGACTATCTTTGCTTCCTATCTCTTCTTTCCATTGACGTAGGTTCCAAGCTTTTACTTTTTCAGAGATCTCTTTTTTGTCTAGCCTTTCTAATGCTACTATTGTCCATCATAATTTTGTCCATGTAGCCCCCGAATTCCTCTTCACCAATTATTTTTCTCAATCTTTCTTCATTTTTTTAATTATGTGCTTTAAGACTTCTTTCTTTCCTTCTGATATTGATTTCATAAATTTTTACTTGTTAGTTATTATTCTTCCCAGCATTGATGATGCCCCAATCTCTTCCCTCACAGCTTCAGTTGGGGTGTACCTAGTCCCTCCTAGTATCTTCAGGTATACTGTGTTTTCAATTGTTTGTAACTTATCTATTTCTTGTTTAGTGAAGTACATTACATTGGATCCATGTAAAATTGCTGGGAGTGCCACATTTTTCCAGTATGTTTTCCCTATAAGCAGTTTGTTGCAGCTCTTCTCAATGACTGAACCCGTTTGGCTAGTCAAGGTGTGGGCCTTATTTATGAGATGCAGCTTCTGAGCCTTAAACATATTTTTTTCATTGTTTATATATAGGCCTAGGTATTTTATTTTGTCCACCACTTTAATTCCTTCGATCTCCATTGGTGGTTGTTCCATATTAAAAATCAATAAATTTCTCTTCTCTTTGTTTATTTCTGTGCCACATTCTCCACTTATCTGTAGTAATGCTCTAATGTTTGCAGCTGCGTCGTTTACTGATGATCTCTGCTAAGATGCGGCTATCATCGCATATATGTATATATGTCTGCCTGTGTATGTATGTGACCATTGTTGAATCCTTTTTCTTTCTCCAGTTCCTTAATTCTATTTTGGCAAAATAACAAGTTTGATAATGTAGTAGATCCTGTACACCCTTGCCTTATTTCGCTAGTAACTTCTATCTCTACTTTTCTATTTTCCAGTTCTTACTTAATGTAGGTTTTTGATCTGTATATACTTGCTGCATGGCCACTTATTATTTCATGTGGCCTTGTCACCTTTTAGAACTTTTTATCAGGTGATTCCCTACTCTACTAGAGTCAAAAGCCCCTTTGAGAGGGTCAATCGAACTACATTTAATGGTAAAGTGTCTTCTGTAACTGATTCTTCTCACCAGGATTGCAAAATAAAAAGATTTTCCCTCAAAAAATCTCTGAAAATTTTTCAGATTGATTTCTTTATTTCAATCACATATTTTAATAATTGTTTTTCATTTCATTTTTAATTAATGTCATGAATTGTTTGTAGGATGTATCGGTTAGTGCGATACGGCCTTAAATTTTTACAGCTTGGGTTTCCTTTTTTTTCTATCATAACCTTTTTTTTTTTTGGTTCTAGATGTTTTTTCCATGATGGTTGTGTTTTGTTCCGTCACAGGTGTTGTTAGTTCTTTTTATGGACAGAGAGTTTGTGAGAACCTGTATCACACTGTTCACTTCTGATTAATACTTTATATAGTTCTGGCTTCAGGCCATCTGGACCTGGTGCTCTTCTTCCCTTTGAGCTTTTGTAAGCCCTCTGACTTTAATCGGTGGTTAATTACTGGTTTATTCATGGGTGTTACAGAATTTTTTTACTCTTATTGCCATTGTCCATATGTTCTCTTAGTTGTACTGGAAATTGATGTGCCCCACTTTGTATCCTTTGGTATCTTTGCTCATTAGTTCTTTTGTATTCTTCTTTTGAGTCATCATCCCATTCTTCTGCCATTCGGTTTTCATGTTTACAATATATGGTTTTCCAGTATCCGGTTAATTCTTTTTCTATTTCATCCTTTGGTATTAGTTCACCATTTTCATAATGAAGTTTTAGTCTCCTTCTTGCGTTCTCATCTACTTCCTTTAAGCCCTTCTTTAATGCTCCCATAATTCTCTTTTATTTTTATAGATTTTTATTTCATCTGTTAGTTTTCTCATTATTTGTTGTTATTTTCTTTTGTTATAAAGTTTCTGCAGTGCTTTTGCTTTCTGTTCTTTATACTGCTCCCAAAGCATATTCCTGGCATGGTCTTCTGCCTCATCTTCGTCTTATGTCTATTTAATTTTTCTCTTCCTTTTTTTTTATTTCTTCTTATTTCTTTCCTGTCATCCAAGGTCTTTATCTTTTTTCCGTTTTATCTCTTTTTTCCTGTAGGTTTTTAATAGGGTATCACCCGCTGCCTGTTGAATGATTTTGTTCATCTCTTCCAATGTATCAACTCTTTCGTTCTGCATTTTATTTTCTAGGTTCTGTAGATAACTTGTCATCAGAGCTGGTTCTGTACTATAATATCTAATATTGCACCATCTCCCATTTTTATAATTAGACTTTTCCACTTTACTCTTTAGGTATATTTGGATTAGATTGTGGTCTGATAGATCAAATATTTCTTGGTTTTCATCTATTTTCATCGAGTAAAAAAATGTTTGCTCATAGCATTATTAGTCAGAACAAAATCTATGACACTTCTCATATCATTCCTCTGCCATGTATAGAGTCCAACACACTTTTCAGATGTGTTAAGGAGTTTCAACTCAAACTCATCTATCCACTCTAAGACCATTTCACCCTGTTTATCAAGTTGTTGACTTCTCAACCATGGTATGTGGCCATTGAAGTCCCCTAGGATCATAACATTTTTTTTTACTCTGGTGTCTTATTAGTCTTTCACACTCTTTTCTTATTTTAATATTTCTTCTTATGTCTTCTGGTTTGCTTCCTGTTGCAAAATATACTAATACAAATATATATTCTGTATCATGCACTTTAACTTTGAAGTAGAGGATATCATTATGTTTTCCATCTAATTTTTCTACTTCTATATGCTTATTTCTCTTATGTATAACCATTAACCCTCCCCCTTTTTTATCCTCTTCCTTTCTGTTACTTAATATTTTGTTCCATAGTTTATCATTCGGTTGCGGCCCTCCTTCCTGCAACCTTATGTAACTGCATTTCTTTGTGGTTGTTTATCCGAAACTGTGTGAATAATTCTCTGACTTTATTAATAGTAGTTCCCAGGGTCTTGTTCTATCCCAAATTCTGTTTCCGGTATCATTGAGGCGATACTAGATACAGAGAGCAGCAGTACAGTGATTGGAAGGGAATGACTAGAAGAGATATTGAGGAGTCTAAGTAAGGATGAGATAGTAAGATTAAAAGAGAGGGTGAAGAAAGAATTAACAAAACATACAGTTTTGGGGGATCAGATTATACGGGGGAAAAACGGTCACAAATACCAATACACATCATGGGAAATACACTATATTTAAAGAGAGATTATGATAAATGAATAAATGATAAGGAATACCGCTGGTAATAAGGTAGAAATACTTACTGATTTGGGCACGGCAAGAATGTAACTTAAAAATGACCTCAAAACCTTCTCATATTTAGGGTTACACATACAAGGGAGGGTGGATAAAGTAGGACACATTATTCTTACATTAAAAACTAGTAAATAACTGAGAATCTGGTAATAAAGAAGAAGTGGGTGGATTAGGAAACAACGAATAAACAGAATGCAGAAGACAAAACTTTGAAAATACACAAAACAATTTGGACATTGTACGTAAGAAATATTATAAAATTATGGAGAAAGCATATGGAGGGGTAAATACATATGAGGAGATAGAAAACACTACAGCAGAACCAATAACATAAAGTGACTGAACACATGTCAAGCCATCTAGAGTATACAAACACACACGTTAGATCAATATGGGTAAAGAGCAACGAGGCTAGATGAATTGTTAATCGGTAGACATGGGAGAATTGGATTTGAAGAGATTCCCAGTTATGATGATTGACAAACTGACAAGATATTTACAGGCTACATGGACAGAAGGTAAAAGACCAACAGAGATAGTGGGTAAGATCATAGATAGATGGATAAGTGTGTATGGAGCACCTGAAAATTTTTTATCAGATAACAAAAGGGAATTTCAGAATGAAACCTGGAAGAAATTGGTGAAATCGTTCGAACATCAAATTATTATGCAACAGCAGCTAAGAGTCCCATGAGCAACGGGAAGTGAAAAGGCGGTAAGGACTGTTAAAGCGGAAAAATATAAGAAGAATTACAAGAAGATGGTTATGAAAATAAAATGCTATGTTTTAAGATGGGCAATTTTACTGGGAGAAATAAATACCGATAAGGGCGGGTTTTACATCTAACAAATTTGGTTTTTTGGATTGATAGAAGGTAGGTTTTCAATAAAAATGGAGCGTAGATGAAGAAACTGAGGGATGGGAAAAAAGTGGTAACTAAAAATTTGCAAAATACTAGCATAGGAGCATGGAAGGAAAGTTCATGAGCAACTCAAGCTGAAATGAATTAGAAAGAGCGTTTAAACAATAACTTTTAAGGGGATAGCAAGGTGGAAGTCTGAAATAATGGCGAATGGGCTTACATTACTAAAGGGAACATGAAATATAAAAGATGGAGAAGGACCTGGTAAATACCAAGAATTGGTTTAATGATGGGAAAAACAGTAGTGATAAAACAAGGAGGGTCTATAAGATACACACAACGAGTACATATTAATAGAATACAAAGAGGAGAAGAAAATAGAATACAAGAGAGAGACAATATAATACAAGAGAGAGACAATAACAGTGATGATCCAGAAGAAGAAGAAGATAAAGAAGAAACAGAAGAGGACATGGATGACAACAGAGACATAATATATAAAAACAACACAAGAGATGTATCTCGTCGTCAAGAGGAGGAGGTAAAAGAAAACGACGAAGAAGAAGAATCAGACAATGACAGTGTATATGGTCTAAAAAGTGAGAACGAAGACGAGGACGAAGAGGAAGAAGAAGGTGATAATAGAGGAGAAGATGAACGAGATCTCAGTAGATTAAAAAAAGGGAGAAAGGTGGAAAGAATGATAGATAAAACAACGAGACAAGAAAAGAGGGTGGAGAAAGATGAAACTGGTAAATGAAGAGTAAAAAAGTGGCATCCAGAGGTTTATAATATAAAGGATCTTTAGTCCTGGTGACGATCAAATGGCCATCAATTTTAAAGGAAATTTTTCGACTTCCGGTAAATAAAATTGGCCAAAAATAATGGGTGGAATGTCATAATAATATACACACATAACAATCTGGAGCAACTAATTAAAGAACCTACCACACAGACCGCGATCGTCCCACAATTCTTGAACACTCTTCGACCTCTGTTTTCAACCACTAGTCCTTCTCTCTATAGATACAATACACCACCTTCGCTCTATCGGTAAATCTGACCATATTAATTTTTATATCCTCTTAATTTTAATACTTTCTCTCCAACAGCTCCATCCTGACCTATGCGTTTTTTCTCTGGTACTTTAATCTGGCTGACTGGGGGGCATTGCGTTGCTTCTACGCTAACTATAATTGGAGTAACTGCTTTGACTCTGAAGACGCTTTTAAGAGTCCTAAATTTTTAATGTGAAAATTTCAGAAAAAAGAGGAAATTTAGTTCAAAATTTTTATTAAAACAGGTTTTCAAAGTAATGAAATATTTAGTATATAAAAACAAATATTGAAACTTCATTCAAAACCTTAATTTTAAGACACCTAAAACTATTAATAAATTCTTTTTTCTGCTTTCTGAAATTGCATTTCAATGAAACACATTATTTTGTGAAATGCTGAAAATGCCGTTAAAAACTGCCTTTTGAGAATAACAAAATAATTTCTTATGCTGAGATTTATAAAAAAAATGTACTTTTAGGAGTCCTAAATTTTTAATGTAAAAATTCAAGAAAAAGCTTATTTTAAGAGTTCAAAATTTTCATTAAAACAGGTTTTCAGCAGTAAAGAAATATTTGGCAAATAAAAAAATTAAAAACAAATATTGAAATTTTATTAAAAAAACGTAAATTTAAAACCCTAAACCAATTAATAAATTTCGGTTTTTCAGCTTTCTGAAATTGCATTTCAATTAAACACATTATTTTATCAAATGCTGAAAATACCGTTAAAAACTTGCTTTTGAGAATTACAAAAATATTTCTAATGTTGAAATTTATGAAAAAATGGGCCTTTAAGATTCCTAAATTTTTAATGTGTAAATTTAAGAAGAAACGTAATTTTAGGAGTTCAAAATTTTTATTAAAACAGACTTTCATCAGTAAAGAAATATATAAAAACCAATATTGAAATTTCATTAAAAAAAACGTAATTTTAAGACACCTAAAACAATTAATAAATTCGTTTTTCTGCTTTCTGAAATTGCATTTCAATGAAGCACATTATTTTTTTCAAATGCTGAAAATACCGTTAAAAATTTGCTTTAGAGAATTACAAAATAATTTTTTTACGTTGAAATTCACGAGAAAATATACTTTTAAAAGTCCTAAATTTTAATGGGAAATTTTAAGAAAAATCGTAATTTTAGGAGTTCAAAATTTTTATTAAAACATGGTTTTACACTGGTAAAACTCACGAAAAATTTTGTTTTAAATCTAGATGTTGAAATTTCATTACAAAAACGTCAATTTATTACCTATAAAATGTCATTGTTAGTATCGTTTTTTCAGATTTTGAAATTGCGCGTTTTTCAGATTTTGAAATTGCATTTCAATGAAACACATCATATTCTGAAATGCTGAAAATTCGGTTGAACAATCAATTTTAAGAACATCAAAATAATTTCTTATGTTGAAATTTTATAGATAAAATTTTCATTTTTTCAATAGAAGTGAATTCTTTAATGTGAAAATTTAAAGGAAAGTGTTAATATAGCTGAGGCAAAGAATGATTAACCTGTTAGTATTTTCAACTGTAAAGAAATATTTGGTAAATAAAAACATATTGAAATTTCATTAAAAAACGTAATTTTTAGACTCCAAAATCTAATAATAAATTCGTTTTTCTGCCTTCTGAAATTGCATTTCAATGAAAAAATATATATATTTTTTCAAATGATGAAAATACCGGAATCGATTACAAATTTGAAGAAATTTGTGAAAAAATGTACTTTTTAAGCAGGGCATGGCACGAAAAAATCATTCAAATTAAAAAATCAACTCGAGTTTCCTTTTCTTTATTTTTTTTTTATAAAAAAATTATTATTTTTGATTTTGATTTTTATTTATTTTATTTTTTTTTTTATTTTTTGATTTTTTTTTTTTTTTTTTTTTTTATATTTTTTTTTTTTTAATTTTTTTGTATATTTAAGTGATTTAACTCAATAGAAATATAAAAAATTAAGAATAGAAAATACAAAATTAATTGAAGTTTTTAAAATATATTTTTTCAATTTTCAACAACACATATTGCATTGGTAAGCCGAAGTCTGTAAGCATTTTTAAAGTGTTCTGTGTCATTGTTTCCATTGAAGATTTGAACCCAGAGCTAGGCCTGGGTTAAAAATTGAAAATTCATGTCAGTTGCAGACCTAATTTTATATATGTTTTTTGGTAATAATGTCGTATAATATAATATGTTTGGCCAGTATTGTGATTTTCTGTGTCTTTCAATTTTAGCAGCATTATTAGAAAAGACATAGATATGCTGGAGAGGGCGCAAGGTAAAGCAACGAGGAAGTAGATTTTTGGCTTTTGAGGATAAGATTAGGCGTGAAGTTGTCTAGATAGGCCATGTGGCTTCTTAAGTATTATGACTTATTTATTATTTATGTATGGGTTGACTGGGACATTCTTAGGGGCCATCTCGGCTTCTTCAATTATTTTTTTTTATTGGTTGACTGACAGTCTAAAAAAGGAACATGCGGCTTCTTAAGTATTATTCCTATTTATTATATGAGTTGACTGTGACATTCTAGAGCGGGTCGCAATACGGCTTCTTTAATATTATTTATAAGATATTAATTATTAATTGGTTAAACTGGGACAGTCTAGATAGGCCCACGCGGCTTTTCTTATAATTATTATCTAATTTATTATTTGATATTTATTTGATTTTAATCGGGACATTGTAGAGTTGTTAATTTGGGCTGGCTCTTCTTTAATTTTTATTGGTTGACTGGGACAGTCTAAAAGGGAACCATGTGGCTTCTTAAGT
>JABUQX010099333.1:0-11033 GCA_015478945.1 Trachelipus rathkii
TACTGTTAGGTAGTAAATTAAATATGTTTTTTAATAAAAATTTCGTAGCAATTGTATAAAAATGAATACTTCATAGTAATCATAATATTCTCACTGCACAAGCTAATTATAGAAAACGGACGCTCCACGTCTATTCCTCTGTGTATATAATATTTATTTTGCGGGGGGAAAGGGGGGCTCACCTCATTTATTTATGTCCATTTATTAGGGGTGACTACTATGGTAATATATCACAACTTTTATGAATAATGGATAGAATCATTAATTATACACTCTTGAGTGATCTTACGAAATGGGAAGAGCGTAAGCATCCAAAGTTGAATATCTCACAATACTGACATTGAATATCATCTACACTATATACTAAATGGACTAAAAATAGACGACGTCATACACACGATGCGTCACCAAAAGTAATGAACTTCAAAAAAGTAGGCACATCATAGCTAAGTATACATTATATAACGTGATCAGCTAATCAATCATGCTGATCAATAAAAGCGAATACAATCACACTACTTGCGGTCTTAAATGCTATAGAAATGAGTGAATTCAACAAATGCTATAGAAACGGCTTATAATGGCCATGAGGCATTACAACAAATTGCTTATGAAGATATTATATGCAAAATTTTATAAATTAACTTAAAAGAACAGCATATAATATATTATAACACTTTCGGGTAGGTGAAGTTGGTAGTAGTACGTGTTCCTGTTGTGTTGGAGTGTTGACGTGTATGATGTAATCACTTAGGTATTAACTTGTTTAACGTTCTTACTTGAGAATTGTAGTGCATTTTATAGTGTTATATACTCTATAAACTATCTCAGTCATAGTATAGTACTAATATATTATATATCACCTATCACGCATTACTTATGATCATATAATATAATTAGTTAATAATCCTCGTGACCTTACCAATGCATTACTTAATTTCCATTTAACGGGTAAGTATAAACTCAACTAATTAGTTACGTGGTCAGGCTTTCTATCGTTACCTATGCGGTCATACGAACAAGGTGAGTTTCACCCGTGAGCTCAGGTCCCTTTATTCCACTTTCATTGCACTCTCATTAGGCATATCGGGTACATTATTACCCTAGTTTTACACTTACATTACTTGCCCTCACCTTTAAAATGAGTAATAACATGAAATAACATATTTATAAATCAAAGACATTTATTTTATAATTAGAAATCAAACAAACACAAATCAAACATATCACAATATAGTTGGCCCACTCTCCTTTCTAGCACTACGTCACATGTCGTTTAAGTAGTTAAATGATATGTTGTCCTCCGGCTTGATGTACAGCCCCTTTGGTAAATATTGCCGTGACGTTTTCCCTGATCCATGCACCAGTTCGATTCCAACGGGCTCGTTCCTCAAAGGCCGGCCATACACATTCCGTGTGTCCTCTTTGGCCCAATTGGTATCTTGCCAGGGTGTTCTGTGTGTCGCCACGCCCGGCCCGTGTACCAGTGTCAACTGTAAAATGTCTACTGGGTTACCAGTCCTTGTCAATAGTGAATGTATTATCAGGCGATGGTGTGTGTGTGTGTTGTGTGTGTGTGTGTGTTTTGTGTGTTTGTGGTGGTGGTGTGTGTGTGTGTCTTTTGTGTGTGTGGCGCGCGGACGTTTAGGTGTTCAGTTGGGTCGTCATACCTCGTACCACATGCAAACACGTCTTAGGACGGGGTGGCACGACAAGTGGGTAACTTAGCGGGGCAAAACTTGCCCATGGATCATCATCGCCATGTGTCACCCAGTAAACGCTCACCAAAGGGCTTCGCCTAGCCTCAAACATTCCCATGTGGCAACACATGCCCGTCGCACTCGGGGGCGTACACATAGGTGGGTAAATGTCTTAAACACGTGCTGCGCCTGTGGCAAAAACCTTCTTCGAAAGGTAGCGAAATTAGTTCGAAAAGCATGAAGGAGGTTGCCAATAGGGTTCAAACCCCAAATTAAGGTTTATCAAATAAAGGTCTCAAAAAAAATAGTGTTCTCAAAAAAATTAGGGTTCCACATATACAAACCCTCCTTAAAAGGAAAGGGCATCCAAAATCTTGGGTCAAAATTGACCATGGAAGACGGAAGGGTTGGTCGAAAAAAAGGTAAAGGCAAAAAATGGTTCAAGCAGAGTAAAATTCGAGCTTCAAAAAAGGAATGGCAGGTAAATCGAGTAAAAAGGTAATGTGGTAAAAAACGATAGGTGTGCAAGAATGCTTATTGGGAAAAGCGATCGTGTGCAAATGACGTCAAAAGTCAGGGCAGTAACAAAGGTGGAAATCAAGTCAAAATTTTGCTGCAATATACATTCCTACTATCACGTTGTTTACGATAGAGACGACATTTTCATTTGAAAATTAATAAGCAGCACTAGCTTTGTTTATTCTATTGTTCTTAAATAAAATTCATTATTGAGCTTTGAAACGACCGTTAAGGCTGTGCAAGTGTATCTGGTGTGAAACGTCAATACCCTAACTGTAAAACAAGTCGTAAATTACTTCTAAGCAGCTGTTTTTACGAATAAAAATATGCTAAATCTTAAATTATAGAGTAATGCTTTTCTATTTACCAACTTTCCCCTCATTAACCCACCTCCAATCTCATAACGCCCGTCGATTTAACATGTTGTATCTAACTCTAATTGTTTCTACCATTTATGTCTCCCATGCATTTCATTTCGTAGTCTGGCATTGAGCTGCAGACAAGATAAGAAAATACTCATTAACATTGTTCATATATCAAGGAAAAATATTATTATCTTTCATATTATTATATCAGAGATTTATTTGAAAAACCTTATCTACAAGGCTTTACATGGCCTAATTCTTCATAAGATAAAGTCTAATCAAAAACTTTTAAGCTGTATTTGACGTACTGAAGTATTTTGCTTCATGTCAATTACATGTGCTTAACTACGAGTATCTCTCACTAATTTCACTTTGTTCTTAGGCTCACATAAATTTGATTTTGCTTGTCCAATAGTTAGTTGCTTTATGAAAATGTATTTGGACTTTGCAATATATTTGAGACAACATTGATGCTATCCAATACTTTGGCAAACACAAACAGGAATAAACTCAATTTTTTCTAACTGCTTCCTGAGAAAGGGCTTCTTTCTATCACTTGACTTTACTCATAAATATAAATTAATAAAGAAACTAGAAATACTTTTGAAATGTTTTTTTATTTTAGTAAGGAACATATGTAGTAAAAATGAATGATTCATCGTATATTTGAAAGCTCTTTAATTCACTTGCCACCGTAGCTGTACTATAAATAGAATCTCTTTATACTCACAGATTTTGTCATATCGGTCCCACTGCTTTATTCTTATGAAAAATCATTAGAAATTAATTTAAAGTAGACTTCAACATGAAAGTATTCTTACATTTGAAAAATTTTCTATATAAGATCCGAATCCTGATCTCTCTCGAATACTTGCTCCTCCATCATAGCCTTGACCTCTGCATTTTTCTTATTTAATGTTTTTTTATCTATACTTAATATTTGTTGTTTTTTTTTAAGTTTGCCCGTTACTCTGTTAATGTATCGAAAAAGCACAAACTTTTTCTCAGGAGTCAAATATTTCTTAAGGGCCGCCCAATTTGACCCTCCTAAAAAATTAACATAAATTTGGAATTTATCAGGGCTGATTTGACCCTATAAACAACTGTACTTTCTTTGCCTCTAACGATGTTTTGGTTTTTTTTGTGCTAGTGAGAGTATTTCATTCTTTCAGTTTCATTGTACAAATATGTTTTTGGAACATTTTTCTAATAACTTCCAGATTTTTTTTCGAAATGCTACTAACTGAATGCATAGATAGTCCATTAAACAATAGGTCAAGAGGATTTCATTTTTGAGTTTGTGCTCAGGGTTGTCCAATTCCACCACTTTTTGGATGTTTAGTAATGAAAAATGCGATGATTAGTTTTTCTTGTTATGGCGGATGGGATGAAACTATCAGAGGCATGTATGTAGTCGGGATAGAAGATGCCCATTTTTTACTTCAATAATTTCTTTGTATATGCATGTTTGGATTGTTCTGAAAAAATTTCAAAAAATTTTGAAATTTTAAAAATTTTCTTTTGATATTGCAAAAAGATTATCTAAGATAAAATGTGCATCGCCTGACGTATACGCCTAAAAATGAGTGTGGCGGAAAGTAGAAAAAAAATATTATAAATTTTTACTTTCAAAAATTCAAATGTGAAAAGTTAGATATTGACAATTATATTTTTATTAGCGTTGGAGTACACATCAAATTTTCAGGCTTGTATAGTCGGCCGGATCATATTTATCTTATTATATAATAAGCCTTATAGTTATAAATATTTTTATATATTTTTATATCTTTTTAAAAAAATTATGTGTTAAATATCTATATAAATTTATAAATTATATATATATAATATAGCGTATATGATATATAAGGTGTTGTTAAAATTATTATATTTCATATTCATTATAATTCGTGTTTGCTTCACAATTATGGGCCCTTTAACCTTGCGTGGCCTCTTATCCAATTTTAAACGATTTCGAAAGCTACTTGTATTAATAGTTACATTATAATAAATATATTATATTATAATATTAAATATAATATTTTATATATTTCACATTTTATTTCATCTATATCATACTAATTATGCGTTTCAAAATAATCTTTATGTGTATGAAGATAAAGAATTACTTACCAATTGGCAAGTATAATAGACCTGTCGATGTTGCTCGTTAAATGAGGAAATAATAATATATGCTCCGATTTCATTTCCCAGCATTAGGAATTATTTTTTTTAAGCCCTACTTACTTATGCATGTCTTATACTGTGAGATAAATTTTCCAGGAATCATTATCATTATGCTATTCTCATGGTAATTCTGTAGTGTAAATAGCCCTAAGTTTTATATATATAATTATATAAAATCTGCATAATTTAATCTGTGACTCACATATTTTCATATTGAGTGAACTCACAAGGTTTGATGGTACAAAAGGGATAGACAGTTATCTGTGATGTGGCGTGAGAGCTCGTTTGCTTTATAGCTGTTATTGAATCAATTTTTTTTTGTTGGGGATGTCCAGTGGTATAAGCTCGTCTATTGTCCTCATAAGACACAAGGCGTGGTCAATCCCGAGAAGTGCAGTAATTTTTATTTCCATTAAATTGTTCTTTCTTTAACATCTTAGATAATTGCGATTATTATGGCATATTATAAGTTAAGTATATTATATATATATACTACGTATATAATAACACTTAGATAATATGTACATAGAGTATTTTTAGTATTATATATTTATATACAGTGATTATATATATATTTGATCATATATACATATATATAGATAATATAGGTATATATTTGTTGAGCTTATTTACTTTTAATTCTTTTGACTCGACTGTAGAAAAAAAATCATATAATAATTTATAAAAGAATATATTATTTACAATTTGTTTATTTTAATAGTATCTCCCGAGCTGTAGTGAAGAATGTGGAATAATAAATACTTATATATAATATTAGTATATATATCATAATTATATTATATATACGATATTAATATATATTATATATATATATAAGTATATATTATATTATTAGTAATAGTATATATAATTATATATAAGATAGTATAATAATAATAATATATATATTATTATATATAATATTATATTATTAATACATTATATTCAGAATATACATTAATTTAATATGCAACGACTACGTGATAGCGCAAAAGAGTTCAAAATTCCTCGAGGTAAAGGAGAGGCGATTGCTTCATACCAGATAAATAAAAGATGATTCAGACTAATATATGTAAGGTAATATTAATATATATATATCTATATTAGAGTATATATATAATATTTCTTATATAAAATTTTTTAGTACTTAAAACGAAAAGTAATAAAATGTTATAAACATTAGATATTGATATAGATGTTATAGTATAATTAAAATAGGTACTAATAGGTTAAAGTAAGCATACAATTTTCTTTTTCTTTAGCAATTTAATATTTTCACTTCACGTCACTATATCTATGCCTGGTATAGCTATAATATAATTATATCTATATTATATATATATAAATATTATTATTAGATATATAATTATATATTTTGGTTATAAGATATATAATATATATGATTGATAATATAGTATATATATTATATATATATAGGTTTTAAAAGTAGGAAGGGACAGAAATATAGAGTAGAAGAACAAGAGGAGTGGTTTATTGAACTTACTAAAAAGTACCTAAAATAGTAAATAACTCTGTTGGAGAGTAAGAGTCAAGTCGAGATAACATTTCAAATTTTATTCAATATTTCGATGTTGTAGAGGAGGGCAAGTCCATAAGTATTAAATTCTTCGAAATATTTTCAGCAGTAGTTTTCCAGAGTTGGTATGGCTTTCTATGTTCTTTCTATCAGACATGTCTTCAAATTATTATTATTTATTGAAAAATGTATATATTTGATATTATTATGGGGAGCAAGAAAAATATGTCATCTATTGTGCTTCAAAGAGAAGATTCTTGGAAGATATATAATTCCAATAATTCCCATATTCTGCTTTTACTAACCTCATTGGCTTTCGAGAGATTCTTTAAAAATATTAGCAACAAATCTTTTACTATATATGGACATTAGCCGTTGTATACAAATTGCAAGGAAATTTAGAAACCCTCTCCTAATACTTGTATTAATATTCAAAACTGGTATAAAATGGATGTAAGTACGATAATAAGTCTGTTGGTTGAAGTAGAAATTTGGTCGTATTATTGGAATTGTTAATTTGACAGCCAATATCAATACGCGTTCATTAAGATGCGATACACATCTTTCAAAAATCAGCTAAATTCTAAGTTGACATTTTCCTCTGATGGTTTCAAGTTTAGCTTTAATAATGGACCTACGAATTTGTTTCTGACGACGAATTATAAGAAATTATTGTAACTTGCGCTTTATATTAATTAACAAGGTATATGATACTTAGAAATTTTTATTGTTCTGAAAATTTCGGGGGTAGGGAGCGCATGGCCTCTGGCCTGGACCTAAATCCTACATCCAGAATAGATAATATAATATAATATAGTAATATAAATATTATATATATATTAAATATTTAATATATTTATATATTTATATATATATAATATATATTTATATATATAGAATAGTATTTTTATTATATATATATATATATACTAAATATATATATAATAAGTATACGTATATATTATATATATATATAGTATAATATTATATAATATAAGTATATTTAAGTCTTAATAAATACTAAATAGTATATAGTATATATAGTATATTAGTTATTCTGCGTATATATTATTATATATAGATATTAAGATATATATATGTATATTGATAGTATACCTCTTTGTCCAAGTAATTTAAACTGAATAGCCCATGAATCGACTTGAGTAATGTACGTAGCAGTCTCCGTGATTATATAGCATGGGTAGTTAGTCCTAGGCTACATATCATGACCAGTTTTAACCAGATTATAAGTCAGTCTTGCACACAATTCTGTTTATGATATGGTCGTGATATGCTAACGATCGTTACGGTTGTTTTTGTCCCGACATATGTTTAGTGTATGGGCATGTTTTATATCTCGTTACGCTTCTTGGATTGCAGGTAGTATATTGAAAGCAGCGGTAGCGGCTATCAAATTCTGATGTGAAATGTTAGACGAAGTCGGCCTGAGACATTTGCTTCTTTAGACGAAGCTTATGGGGATGCCACTTCATCGACTGAACTATGGTTTTTAGTGGCACAAAGCTTCACAAGAGGAACGTAGGATAAATATTAGATGAACGAGTATTAAGAAGAATATATAACAGTTAGACAAAATAACAGATGAAAATGTGGCAGTTGTTAGAGCTGTGAGTGGAGAGAGAACTGCACGTTAAATGTGCAGAAGTGATGCAGAAGAACTGGTTTGGGGATAAAAATGCAAGTTCATAGAAATTTAAACGAACCATTTGCACATTTGAAAAATTTGTGCAAAACTTGTGCCGAAAACTTGTCTGTTGAGCGAAAGCGAACATGTGGTCAAATTTGTCAGAATATTTACTTGAAAGACTCGAATGGAGCACAAATTTATTTGGATTAATTTAATAACAGGCGATGAATCATTTGGTTTTTGGGTACGATCTTGAAACCAAATGACAAATTGGAATGGCACACAAAAATGTCTCTCAGTCGACAGAAAATCACGTATGAGCAAGTCAAGGTGAAAACATGAATTTAATGTTTTTTTTTTTCGACAGCCGTGGTAGTTGTTGCAAAGGAATTGTTACACTTCAGGAAGACAGTTTTAACAAAGTCTTTTGAACAAAGATGTCTTGGAACGACCTTCGAGAAACGATTCAGACGAATCAGAATAGGACACGCCGCGACGATTGGGTTGCACCAACAATAAGTCCATTTCACACTGCGCTCATATAGAATTTCTTGCAGAAAAACATTCATACTTCCCATCTCATAGTCGCAGTTAGCTCGAGAGATTTCTACTGTCCTAAGTTGAAATGAAGTTGAAAGACCAATTTTTGGACAATGGAAAACATAAAGAATACTGTAAAACACGTGAACTAAAAAACTTCAGGAAATGACTTCGGTACTAGCTATGAACGTGGAAAAACGTGGGAACCTGCTGTTTAACTCAAGTGTATACTCGAGGAATAATTGTAATTTCAGTTAATAATACAATAATTATATAAATGCATCACTTTTCTTTGGCAAAATATTATATATATAAGTATATAGAGGTATTAAAGTATATAATATTTATAGTAAATATATATATATACTATATATAATATATTTATATATTATATATATATTATATATATAAGTAAGACATCTGCATAGGAAAAGTGTTATTGGCACCTCAGTACAACTAATCGTTTAGAAGCTTTGTTTTGTTACTGTTGCTTTTCTTATCATTAACCACTGCATATACTGTTCATGGGAATAGCATGTGTCGCCATAATTGACAATTACACCAACATCTGGCACCAAGAGCAAAAAAAAAGTTTACCGTACCGCGCGGACCAGAAATGAATTAGTGGTTCTGCATATGTGAGGATCACCCCCACATATTTTTATAAGGCATTAATATATATTTCCTTAAACTCATATAATAGGGTGGGTATTAAATTTTTTGTTAATAAATTTTTTATTTTTATGCAAAATATTTACAAAATACTAATCGGAAACCTTGCTCTATAAAAAAGTGTTCAATGAGCCACCAACGGTTGGTCATCTCACATTTGTCGAATGCACCAAGGGTTGGTCACCCCACATTTGGCACATGCACCACGGGTTGGTCACTTCACATTTGGCGCATGCACCAAGGGTTAGTCATCCCACATTTCGTGTATGAGCCAAGGGTTAGTCACCCCACATTTAAACTTATTACGGTTTGTTTTTCTTATGAGTTAAATTGATAGACCAACTAGATTGTAGGAGTCATGATTGTTATTTTTTTTTTTTTAATTTAAGAATGACATAGAGTGGATAGCGTCCCCAATGAACGGCAGAGACGCCGCGACTAGAAGTGCGTGGAAACACCGGTGCTCGTAAAATTAAAATTAATATCTTCTTTTCGTACAACATGAAAGAAAGGCAATCTTAAGTAGGTACGTTAATTTGAGATAGATTACACCATTCCAATATAATTTTATTATTGCTTTTAATAAAGGACATGTATTATGTATATATTATTATTATCATTAGGGGTCGATTATGACTATTTTATTATTCATTAATATATTGATTATTATTGATTTATTATGATTAATTTTTTATAATTATTTTATATTATATTTATTATTATTATTTTATTTATTATTATTATTATTATTTTATTATTATTATTATATTATTACTTCCAGGAAATGGCCGTTGCGAATTAATCTTCTGAAAAGATTCCTTGTGGGCGGATGTTCGATACATATTCCCATAAAATGGATGACATGCCGCAAGGGATTACGAAGTGCTCCTCTCCTAGAGAAGTTGCCGAAATATCTGACGTTTGTATTACAGGTAAGATTAGATTGTCTGTTTTTATATGAAAAAGAAGTCTTAAGTTATCAAGGCAGTATTTTCTTTAACTCAAGATGATGTTTTTTGTACGTCTCTCTAGTGCAGTGGTCTCCAAAGTGGGGTACGCGTACCCTGGGGGGTACGCGAAGTGATACTTGGGGTACGTCCAGAAAGAAGTAGGCTCCGGATCATTGGCGAGTGCTGATGTGTATCACTGTGAGTGTGAGGTTCTTCTAAATGTGTGCCGGGTGTCTTTTTATTATATATTAATGTAATGTTTTGTGCATATTGTTATATATTACATTATATTATATTATATTATATTATATTATATTTATATTATATTATATTATATTTTATATTATTTATAGTTTTTATTATTGGTAATATTTTATATTATATATTATATGCCCAAAGTGGGGTACAACTTATAATGTATTTCGTCTTAGGGGTAGCGCGATCAAAAAAAAGTTTGGAGACCGCTGCTATAGTGTATATCGAGTGTACGATAAAGGATTTTAAATTTTTTATACATACCACTTCAGTTGTGCGTGAAATGATTAAATACAATTACACGCTATGCAAAAAGGCTTCTCTAATTTCATTTGGATATATTTTTTCGCATGAAGTGTAATAAATTATTATTAATTATAGGCTGACGATAAGTACCTTTTGTGAAGAGACAGTCCGTAGGTTTTATTAAAGATTGTCATATTTTGTCTCCGATTTTTAATGTAAAAATAAAATATTGGACTTAATAAACAAATCTGCGGTCAAATAAATTAGTATTGGAATGGTTGGTAACGATTTTTTATTTTAGGTAAAGAAAAATTATAAAATTTGATTTGCTATAAAAAGAACTTCCTTTTTCTTTTTTGAGCTTCAAATGATTTATTTTTAAAATTCATTTTATTTAATTTTTTAGTTTACTTTAAA
>JABUQX010099334.1:10000-27500 GCA_015478945.1 Trachelipus rathkii
CAGAGTAAAGTGGTGTGACAGAATAGAAGAGCACCGAACCTGGATAGATCTGCGTCATTTAATATAGTGCAGGGAGATGTCCATGCAAACGAATGGAGTTTAAGAAGAATCCCAGTTCTCCACAGTTGTGTCGTAAGTTTTTTCAAGGTCAAAGAAGACACCAAGAACCATCCCACCAGTTGAGAAGGCTTCCCGGATGTCATGGTCCAGTTTTAACAAGGGATCCGTGGTCGAACGATTTTTGCGAAACCAAACTGGAAGTTTGAAAGACTGAGACTTCCATCAGAGAATTCATCTGAAACCATTTTTCCATTAATTCTACAGGAATGACAGGTCATGAAATTTGGCCCTTGGTTGTCCGCCAACTTCGAATCTTTCCCAGGTTTGGATAGGTAAATTACACAAAGCTGTAGTCCAAATAGATGGAAAAGAAGATTTGATCCAGATTTTGTTATATAGATCCAGCAAAAATGCTGATGCCGAGGGATGGATATGACGGAGCATAATGTACGAAATCATGTCTGGACCAAGAGCACCGTCTTTACTATTCGCCAGTGCAGTTTGATACTCTGCAAGTGTAAAAAGACGGTTATAGGTATTAGATTCCATTTTCATATTTCATGTAAACTTCCCAAATTTAGTTTAAACTAAATAAAATCTCTTATTTCTGATTTTTCCCTCGGATCATAAAATGCATTTCTTAGTTTTATCCATTAGAAATATATATATATATATATATAAATATATATATATATATATATATATATATATATATATATATATATATATATATATATATATATATATATATATATATATATATATATATATATATATATATATATATATATAATCTATAACAACTCCCAGGAAGAGCTTTCGCCCTGTCAGTAGGTCCAGCGTCTTCTCCTTCTGGTCCGAAACTTTTAACCCTAGAACACTCCAGAAAGCCATTTCTCAGCTCAATGGTTTGGACGCCAGTCCTCGAGTTAAACACTCTCAGGTAGGGTTTTCGCCCTTTCAGTAGAACTAGCATCTTCTCCCATTAGGCTTCAAAACTCGTTCTCCTAGAGCTCTCCAGAGGATTTTGTTTAGGCGCATAAGATACCAACGCTGGACCAAGAGTAATTCAAGCAAAAAGGAAAGGACCGGGTTGCTAGCCCTGTCGCCCTATAACCATGCGAAGAGGATCTTCATATGTCCTGACCGCGACGAAACCTCCAATTAATTATCATTCTTCCCTCGACCCGCTGAAACATCCTTATCAACCAGATATATATATAGTGAGTATATATATATATATATATATTTATATTATATAAAAATTATTATTATATATATATATATATATATATATATATATATATATATATATATATATATATATATATATATATATATATATATAAAACATTAGTTCAAGAAAAAAAGTAGCCTTATTTTTGGAGTAATTTAAAAGTAATTTTTCGGTTTAATTAAGCAAGTACATTTTTATTTCTTTTTAATAGGAAAAATGTCATTAAAATTTTGAAAATTGGATTTTATGAAGGAAAGTCAAAAATTAGGAAAAAAACTCAAGCTCAAAAGGTGACTGCAGTCATTCCACAAATTTAATATTTTGATAATTTTAAATAAAAAAAAATTTTTTAATCTTCTTATTTCCCAGATGTTTTTTTTTCTTTTTGGTCTTCATAAATAAATTCAAAATAAAATGTAGAAGAATTCTCCCTTCCAGAAATTATCAGGTTATGAACAAAACTTGTTTTTCAGAAGTGGAATAATAATAATAATAATCATAAAAATAATAATAATAATAATAATAATAATAATAAAATAATAATAATAATAATAATAATAATAATAATAATAATAATAATAATAATAATAATAATAATAATAATAATAATAATAATAATAATAATAATAATAATTTTTTTTATTATTATTATTATTATTATTATTATTATTATTATTATATTATTATTATTATTATTTATTATTATTATTATTATTATTATTATTATTATTATTATTATTCATCCAGTTTTTATAATTTTGCCAATTTTGAGTAGTTCTATCTCGAAAAAAAAAATCATCAGCATTTAAAATGTATAAGGCCTACTGATGAAAGTTTTTAGGTTTATGACTCTTTAGCTTCTCTAAATCATATCCAAAAATGAAAATATCACGATATAAATTTGTTTTTATTTTACACATTATCAGGATGAAGGGTAAAATATATCAACATTGGAAATTCTCATTATATATATATATATATATATATATATATATATATATATATATATATATAATATATATATATATATATATATATATTTATATATATATATATATATATATATATATATATATAATATATCATATATATATATATATATATATATATATACTATTATATAATAGTATATATATAATATATATATATATATATATATATATATATATATATAAATACTATATATATTAATACACTATGATACTATATATATATCATATATATAATATATATATAATTATATATTATACGTACATATATATATATATTATATATATATAATATATATATATATATTATATATTATATATATATACTATATATATATATATAGTGAAGTGTTTAAGTATTTTTCCAACGAAAATATTCTAGAATAACATAAAAGCAATAGTAACAATATATTAAATTTAAAAATGACTTATTTTCATTATTCAGATGTTAATAATTAAAAAATTGTATATTAAAATATTACATTTGTTATATTATATTATAAATATTATCAATATTTGATAAAAATATATATATTTTATAAAACTTAGTTTTAAGCAATAATAATGAACTTTTAACAATAAACTCCATCTTGTGTTTATATTATGTTCAGAATGTGAAGGCAAATGCCATCTATCCGAGAGCTCGGCAGTGTTCATTTATTATATTTAACAAAATCCATTTTTAGAAAAGTTAGACCATAAAATATATTTTTTTAAAATGTATAATAAAATATTATAATAGAAATAAAAATAAAGTTATTAATTGTCAAATGTAAATATATAATATTTGTTATAAAACTTGAATATTATTCTATATAAAATTTTTATTAAAGCTTTGTACACTTTCGTTATAAATAAATAATCTGGTGTTTCGCTTTTTGTCTTATTAGCCTTTAAAAGAGATAATTCGTAGCGCTTTGCTACCACTAAGAGAATAATTGCTAATATAGAACAACAAGCTGAAATATACACATCCGACCCTACGAAGCCAGGAAGAGAAACTCTACAAAGAAGTTGGACTGCACGTCTCTCAACCGAGTTGGACTACAAGATCTCAACTGGCTACTTCTCTTCATCTCTCTGAGTACCAAGAGCTAGAAACTCCCGACGTTACCAAGACCTTTGGTCTTCAGAGGTCTCCTGTCGTGGGATGGCCTCCGTGGATGGTGAATATCTTCGCCTGACCTCGAGATCTCCAGTTGTCTGCACCTAAAGTAGTTTAACTACTAAAGAGTATATTTCGCAAATAGCAGCTGAGGTTCCTGTCATGAGATTAACTACAGGAGTAATTTTATATACTCTTTGTCGCTTAAAGATTGTCCAGAGTTGGCAGAAGAACACCAGCCTCCTGTTTAGCCAACTAGCTCGTGCAGATCAGCATACCCTCTCCGACAACCTTCGACCGCCTTTGCCTTAGCCGGACTTAATCCGAACCAGTCGACGGCTTGTCCTGAAGTGGAACAGACTGACATCGCGACATACATGCTGATCATCCTCCGTCGCTATATAGTTGTCATACCAGATAATAGAATATCATATCGAGTGTAGGATATCATATAAAGAGGTGAACATACAAGCGATAAATATATAAAAAGAACTGACAACTATATATATATATATATATATATATATATATATATATATATATATATATATATATATATGATATAAAATTTATATTTTTATTCAAAATATTTTAAATCTTAATTTCTTCACATAATTTGTATTTTTTTTATTTTATATATATAGTAAATAAAGAACTATTGTGGGAAGGTAAATAAAATTGCATTCTCTGAGGTCGAACAAACGCATGTTGCGCGTGAGACCGCCAGAAGCCGGGACGCTCTAACGACTGAGGCCATCCTCTAGACCCAAAAAAGTTAGATTCAAGAAGGAGCTTTTAAGACAAGGCCGTTAAGGCGATACTCAAAGGTTCACAGATCGTCCTTCCAGTCGTTCTGTAAGATTTAACAGATGTATATTACTGCATAGGACCGCAGCTTAATTTGTATAGTAAAGAAAGAACTATTGTGGGAAGGTAAAGAAAATTGCCTCATCTGGGTCGAACCAACGCATGTTGCGGCTGAGACCGAGTCGGTCTCAGTCGCAACATGCGTTGATTCGACCCCAGAGGAGGCAATCAACTCTTCCGAAGTTCTCAGCTCATCCTCCAAGATATCTTCCCCTCATGACAGTAAATAATAGACTCTTTCGAAGATCTCAGTCCTTCCTCCAAGTCGTTTTCCCCTTCGGCACGTAAAAAATCAACTCTTCGAAGATCTCAGATATATCCACCAAGAACGTCTTCCCTTCATACAGTAATAACACAGGCCTGCATTTGAAAAAAAAAATTCTGTTCCTGGGGTTTTTCTGAAGTGATTCCTAACGAAATTGTCCTCCTAAATTGAAATATGACATTCATTTTGCTCAATCAGGTCTGGTTTTTGAGATACTTCTTTTAGAAATTGGGTAATTTTAAGAAAAATTCGTTATTTATATCAAAGTTATTTAATAAATTACAATTACTTGTAAACTAGGAAAAAAATTAATAGGGACTCAATTCGACTTCCCTTTAATTAATTTTAAACTTACAGACTCTTATGAGCCCTACCCTGATACGTGCAAGAAACTATTTTCCAAGAAACGAAGTCCTTGATGATTCCCGTTTGTGAAGCGATGTTGGTTCGTCGCGTTTAAGACACCAGCAATAGTCAGCTAACATGTTGATGTCCCAGCGTCCTTGATATCTTGTTTCCATCGTCTTTATTATGTCTTGGTGAAATCTTTCACCTTGTTCCTCGCTGTAATCTCCACAGTTTGCGGGAAAATAGTCAAGATGTGAATGGAGAAAATGCATTTTTATCGACATGCGAGCTCCCATTTTTTCGAAGCTTTTCATAAACTCATTTACATGTGAGATATATTCTGAGCTTCTTTTATTTCCCAGAAAAACGTCAATTTACTTTTAAACGATCGCCATGCATCTTGTTCACTGGCTTCCATATTGGTGTAAAAATGCTTGTCCTTTAACAGAGTTCTAATTTGGGGACCATCAAATATGCCTGCATGGAGCTTTGCATCACTGATGTGTGGGAATTTTTGCAGTAGATACTTAAAAGCATGGCCTTCTTTATTCAGTGCTTTGACAAAGTTCTTCATCAGGCCAAGCTTTATATGAAGAGGAGGCAGTAAAACATTTTTGGGAGGGACTAGAGGTTCAGCTACCACGTTGTGGCAGTCAATTTGGAATGTCTCTCGAGCTGGCCAGTTTTTTTGCTTATAGTGAAGACTATCAGCATGGCTATCCCATAGACACATGAAGCAAGGATATTTTGTGTAGCCTCCTTGCATCTCAAGAAGAAGGCACACAACCTGAAAGAAAGGATTAATTCTTAAATACATTAAATGTAGTAAATTAAAATTGAAAACTGTCTTTATGCTTGCATATTGATGTACATGGTTTCTAAGAACTTATATTTTTTTCATAGGTAATTTTTTTAAAAATGAAGATTTATAATGACAAGAAGAAACTGGGAAATATATCTTACCCTGAGATCACCACATATTAACCAGTTGTGGTTAGAGTACTTGATTGTATTAATCAATACTTCCATAATTTTTGTAGCTTTTTCTGTTAACTGAATGAATGGGCATAATAAGGTACGGAGCATTTTATTGCAATATTTAAGAGTAACTGCCTTCAAGCTCTGCTAGAAGAAATCAATGAAGAGCCTCCATTCACTTGGTTGGTAAGGAACGCCAAGTGCCTCAATTAAACATTTTACATCATTGCAATACACCAAATAGCTGCAAGAAGCAACTGCAAAGAACTTTCGAAACTCTTCGTCTCTATTTCTGAACCAAAAGTATGTAGTTTCTTGAGAAAGGAGGTTGTTCTCACTAAGACGGGATGCAAGAAGTTATGCGTTCTCTTTAGAAAGACCAAGATCTCTAGTCAAGTCATTTAATTTACTTTGAGTGAGTGGTCTTGGCGAAGTGTTTGTAGACGTAGGCTGATATGTCACTGAAGTGTCAGTGTCATCCACTTCTATATCTTCTATATTGTCTTGTAGCTCAGTATTTTTAGGTGGAGAAGGAACTGGAACTCCTGGACCATGTGGTTGTGGTTTAATGGCAGAAGGAACATCAGGGTAGACTACAGTGTGCTTGTTCTTCTTATTGATACCTGAAAAAAGGTTTCGCCTACTTAATTTACATAATATTAATTCACTCGACCCTCGTTTCCACACTTTTATACACAATTTTCATACCAGGAAAATTTACCAATTTTAAATACAATCAATTTTATATATATATATATATATATATATATATATATATATATATATATATATATATATATTTTTATATATATTTATATATATAATATATTTATATATATATATATATATAATTATATATATATATATAAATATATTTATATTATATATATATATATATTATATATATATAATATAAGTATAATATATATATATTATATTAATATATATTATACTTCTAGGGTTCCAGTGCTCTCTACCAGAAATAGTACACTATTTTTTATACACAATTACAATTTCAATAGGCTACCAAAAGATTTTTATAAACCTTTCTAGATTTGTCAAGGACTATATTCGTAAAGTAATTATCTCACCTTTGAGATTGGTCATGCAAAAATAGCAGTCTGTAATATGGTCCTTGCCTTCTCTCCACACCATAGGTACACCAAATGACAAACAGTTCGTTTTGCCCTCACTCCAGCGCCTTAAGGCTATGATACAGGCTTTGCAGCACATATGTGGAGCAAAGGTTTTGTCTTGATCTCCTAGCTTTATTCCAAAATATGCATTGTAAAGGAACTTTACTAACGGCGTTATAGTGCATTGCTGGTCACTAAAAGTTACTTTGCCACACACCTAACAAAATCTATCAGAACTGTTTTTACACTTTCTATTCATTTTTATGAAATATTAGGAGTTTTGCTAATGTATCTGTCTGCAAAAAATTCACAAAGATAAATAAAGCTTTAGAAATACACTTTAAACACTGTTCCTAGATGAGAACAGTCATGGATTAAAGTAAGAACACTTAGTTGGAGAGTGAGCAAGCAACACACAACCACTCGCGCCCGCGGTCAGCTAGAGACTGAGCTCTCTAATGCCATCTAGGGAGCTCGGTCTGTATCTTAAAAACTAGACCTGATTGAGCAATATGAATGCTTGATTTGGATTTAGGAGACAAATTTCATTAACAACCACCTATAAAACCCCCAGGAACATTTTGGTCGCAGGCCTGTGTAATCAACTCTTCCGAACCTCTTCTCAGTCCACCCTCCAACACTTCTCAAATTAAGCTCAATATTCTCCTCTCTCATTTCGAGCATTATTTATCAAGTAAATAAAATATCATTTTTGGTAACTTGTCTCTAAGTAGTTTAATATCTTAAATGCTCCACCAAAAAATTGGTTCTTTTTCTAACCATTTCATGGGATGAAATTTTTCTACAGTGTTTCGATCTATATTTGAAGTAGAAAAAAAAGACAACATTTCTCTTTCTTGCTCCCATATATATATATATATATATATAATATATATATTACTATATATATATATTATATATATAGTATATATCAATCTCTAATACAAACTTTATATATATATATATATATATATATATATATATATATATATATATATATATATATATATATATATATATATAGTAGCATAAATTTAATTAATTGAAATGGCAATTTTGAATATTCGAAAAAAATTTTAAAAAGTCGTCCATTTTTCTTTCCTTCACGCCCACTTTCAGAGGTTCATAAAATTAAATAAATAAATATATTTTTATTAAAAAAAAACTAAATATTAAAATAAAATAAATCATATTTTAAATCATAAATGCAAATAAAGGGAAAGAGAATAAATATCTTGACCATTCTTTTAAGACTCATTTCTTATTTATGTCTGTGCCAAGCACTCGTCCTCCTCCTTTGGCCAGGAAAAATTATTAGGATACGGACGAAGGAGGTAATAAGGGAAGGAGTTCAAGTTTTATAGTATGGAAGGAGGAGGAGGAGGAGTATGGAAGCGAGGGGTAGTGAGATGTGAAAAGGGGATTATAGGATCGAGGGGCAAAGAGTTGTATGGGGAAAAATGGCAAAGAATGACAAACAAAGAGAGAGGAAAACGATAAAGAAGCAGAAAAATAACGGATGAAAGAAGAGCAGAAAAGAAGAAGAAGAAGAAGAAGAAGAAGAAGAAGAAGAAGAAGAAGAAGAAGAAGAAGAAGAAGAAGAAGAAGAAGAGAAAATGGCATGTAAACATATGGACAGACAGATAAACAGACAAAGAAATGAATGTAATAATGAATAAAACCAAATTCATAAAAAAACATTATATATATATATATATATATATATTATATATATATTTATATATATATATTATAGTAATATATATATATATATATATAATAATTATATATATATATAATATATATATATATTAAATATATATATATATAATATATATATATAATATATATATATATATATATATAATATTTATATATATAATATATATATTATATATATATGTTATATATAATATATATATATTATATAATATATTTATATATATATACTTATTATATATATATATTATATATTATATATATATAATATATATATTATATTATATATATACTACTATATTGTTACCTTTGTCTGCCCTGGAGAGTACAATGCTTCGGCTTCTCACGTGATCAGAAAATCTCGTTTTCTTCGATAGAACAGCTCCGCCATATTCTCCTCAAGAAGCATTTCAAATCTTTCGTCAAAAAACTGCCAAGCTCAGTGTAATCTCAGAAACAGTTTACCAAATCCTTTTCACATTTGTTTATGAAGCACCACTGACTTTTTTGATATTATTTTGTGCTATTAAAACTTTCGTTACAACATTTTTCTCTCGATTGTTAGCAAGGTGCGTTAATTACTAAACCTAGTTCTTGTGTATCATATTTGATTTCGTGTTACTAAATAATTCTGTGTTGTGCTGCATGCTTATATTAATGAAAAACATTCCATATAAAATAATCTTTATTATACATTATATTTATTTACATTTAAATAACCTTTTTATAAATTATTGGTTATACTAAAAAACTTACGCTCAAAATTTTATATATTTTATATAATAGTTTCCCTTAAAACAAAATGTCAAATATAAACAGAAAACGGAATTCTCATGCATAACTTTAATATTTTATTTTTCCAAGGCAATGTAATATTATTACTTCTCATTCTTATTTATTATTATTATTATTATTATTATTATTATTATTATTATTATTATTATTATTATTATTATTATTATTATTATTATTATTATTATTGTTAATTGTTTTCCATATATTAATTATGTATATTGTTCTGTTAATATAGATTCTGACCTCTGACCCAAAAAGTTGTATCACTAATTCAAGCCTTCTGATTCCTGCGTTACGCCCAACGTAACAGTGGTCACCCTGGAGTTTTGACGTACCTGTGATGCCCCTGAACTTTTGCCGTCGCTATCCCGGCATTTCTGCAACCACAGCATCCACCTACTGAAGCAGGAAACCCATTTACTATATAATTATAACCATTTAATATTATATTACAATTCAAATTTTAAATAATATCAGGGTGAATTCTGGCCCAAATTATCATTTTCAAACAATCATTTTTACGTCATTTCGGCCCATAAAAGCGGCCTAATATATATTTTTGTTAACATTTATATACCTATTTGTAAAAATTTACTCTGTTTTTGGTCTCCGACCACTATATTTCTCATATTTAGCTTACGTAAGTTGCATTTCAGCTAGTTATCTCGCCAAATTTTTTTTTCAAAATTTTTTTATTTTTTTTACAATTTTATATTATTGATACTCGTAATTATGTCTCCTCCGGATGCTGCAAACACCGATAACATCAATGTCTTATCGCAACAGCCTGCTTCAGACAGGGAGACATCTAACGCTTACACTGGCAAGTTCGTCACCAACGATCTCGATTTGACCTTTACATTACTTGAGCTTCAGCTCGAGTCCACGAATGAACTTGCCCGCTTTAGGGCACTCTTAAACATATTACCTGTTCCCGTATTGCAGCGCCTGAAAGACATTTTACCTTCTTTGCATTCTCACAACCAGCCCTACACCCAACTTAAAACCGAACTTTTAAACCGTCTGGGAGAAACAGATGCTGAAAAAGTAAAAAAGCTTTTGACTGGTGGTTCTCTTGGTGATCGTTTGCCATCAGTTCTGTTATCTGATATGCTCAATCTTCTCGACGGTCCTCCCGTAGGTAATTGTATACATATTGTACGTCATCTCTTCCTACAGAAACTCCCTACAGAGATGCAATTGCGCTTAGCCACTGTCGATCCTAATTGTTCACTACAAGAACTAGCTACTTTTGCTGATAGAGTTTGTAAAGCGAAACCTATTACGACAGCAGACATACCTTCACAAGTTTCGCACATCACAGTTTCCACCGACAATAATAACTTACCACCAGTGTCTCTTTCGCATGTAAATGAGTCAGTCAATGCAATTCGACAACCGCCGGCCCCAGAAAATGCTTATATTGTGTCCCAACTTCAGGTGTTGCAGAACACTATCATGGATCTAACTACTAGAATGCGAGCATTGGAAACGCGCTCCACTGTTCCTCCTCCCCCTCCTTATCCTCAACAACAACATCCTTATCCTCAACCTCAACAATATCCTCATCCTCCATCCTCTCATCATCCTTATTCACAACCTCCTTCATATCCCCAGCCTCCCCCCAATGCTTCAAACACTTATTCTGCTTCTGCTTACAATTATGGTCATATTTCTCGCTCTCCAACTCAGCAACGACGTTCATATCGTCGCTCACCTACTCCTTCGCGTCAATTCGCCTCTTCTCCTGTTGCTTCTCAGGCTTTAGTTCAGTTTCCGTCGCATAACCAGCAGGGTATTTGTAGAAATCATCAGCGTTTTGGAGATCAAACACGGTCATGTCTTAAGCCTTGCACTTTCGAGAATTTAAACTCAAACACCACTCCGTAAACACGCTCGGGGTGGTTTCAAAAGCGTCAAACTTACTTTGTGTCTACGATCCCTCCACCAAACTATCTTATCTCGTAGATAGTGGGAGCTCAATCTCAGCTGTACCACGTTCCATCCTCGGGAAAACTCATGCTCCAGAAGCATCGGGCTTCTTACGCGCTGCCAACGGTACCACCATCAATACTTATGGTACCAAACGACTCCATTTAACACTTTCGTTCCGTCGTGACTTTATATGGGACTTCACGATAGCCGACGTCACATTACCAATATTAGGTGCAGACTTTCTGTCCCACTTCAACCTTCTTGTTGACATGAACCACAACCGCATCATTGATTTTGAGACACATTTCTCATCCGCTTGTATTCGTGCGTCTGCTTCCATCAGTGGCATACATCTTTCTCCATCTAATAATATTTTTGAATCATTATTAATTACCGATTTTCCAGAGCTTCTTTCTCTCCAGTCTCCAAGTTCCCTCCTGTGAAACATAATGTTGTTCATCACATTGAAACTTCGGCAAGACCTCCATTCTCTACGCTCCCCGGCGCTTCACGGATAAACTCAAGGCAGCAAAGCTTAGAGTTTGAATCTCTCTTGGAAAAGGGCAATATCACGCCTTCAAGTCTGACTAAACGCTTTCTCCATTAACATGGTAATCAACACCTAATGGTGATTATCGCAACAGGCGAATATGCTGGCCTGAATGCTATCACCCGTCCGGACCGTTATAATGTACCTTTTACAGGATTTCACATCCCATCTCTCTGGTTGTACTATCTTCTCAAAGATGATTATCTCGGCCCTTTTTCCAAATTCCGTGAACGGACGACATTGCATAAGACTGGCCATTATTCGACTCTTCGGTCTTTTACGAATTTCTTCGAACGCCATTCGGTTTAAGAAATGCGAGTCAATCATTTCAACGTCTTCTAGATTCAGTCTTACGTGGTTTACCCTTCGTCTTCGCCTACATAGACGACTTATTGATTGCCAGTGCCTCTCCGGAAGAACAATACTTCACATTCAGGGCAAGTTTTTTTCCAGACTAAAGCGAAATTTGGTTATGTGTGTCAATCTCCAAATTGTGATTCGGAGTTTCATCCTAACCTTACTCGGACATACAATCTCTGCGACGGTATTCGTCTTTCAAGATACGTGTGGCAGCGATTCGTGGGGTGAAGGCGGGAAATACCTCTCGGAGCTGTCTTTTCCGACGCGACCGAAATATTCGTTTTCTGTTCAGGAATGGCCTCAGCAATCGCCTTTGGCATCACCTTCCGTCAAGGGAGCTGGCTGATGGGGACATTGCTTTCTTGGCGCTTCGACCCCAATCTGGCTATCGGCTGGCTTGCGTTAGTTCACTTCCCAATCCTAACAGTGACGGAAGCAGCCACAGAAAGGATCTGATTGCTCTCGTCACTGTAGCATTTTGTGGAACGGACGAAGAGCACGCTAAATGCATTACGTCGATCGCTAAGGAGGCGCTTGCGATACTCTTCGTGTTAACGAGGTACGTCCTCTTGACGCGACGCAGTCCTGATAAAGGATAACACAGACGCTTACAAGACTTTCAGCAGCTCTGAGTCGTGTGCTCACAACTATAGAGAGCGAGGGTCTGTACCATTGTCTTCTCGTTTTTAATATTGCTAAAGACGTCGAGAAACGCCTCCATGCGAAACTAACGGCTGGCTAATAGCGATTTGGGAGGGAATTCTCGCACTCTATTACATGCTCTTAAAGGCATTCTGTTACATAGAGGTCAATAGAAGCGTCTGATAATCTCGCGTGGATGTGTGTCACATGATCATTTACCAAGAAGATTGTCTCGATCTACGCGCACATGCCATACGGAGTTTCCATCAGTTAGAGGAGGCCCCAATCCTCGCTCGAAAGTCCGACAGCTCTAGTGAGGATTGTATACGCACAATACATTACGCACGATATACTTCCGCCCAATATTAGTACATGGGAAAACTTACACATGATGACGTGCCAGTTGACTTTCTTTCCGGAGAGCCGAACTTAACGCGAGAGGCTCAATTTTACCATGAACTATGTACGTCTATCGTTCGTAATGGCGACAGAAAAGTAAGGGTCTAAGCACGTAAGCTGAAGCCTAGAACAGACGATTGATCAGATATAGTTGACTCGCATTTTTAAAGCCGTGGTCGTTCGAAGAAATTCGTAAAGCCCTGTAAAGGGAGGTTTCTCCTTAGTTCTGAACACGCGAGCATGTCCTCGGACACGGCGAGGAACTGGTAGAAATTTTTTGTTTTCCGGCGTTTGTATATGCGATGTGGCTCGTGTCGGCGCAGCAGTCCTTCAGTCCCAGGTCGTAAGGCACTAATCGGCCCCGGGGAATTTGGGCGCAACGGGGCAGAGGGTTTTGTATCACGGAGGGCGGCCAGTGTCACGACGTGTCGCTCCGGGGGTAAATAGGTGGAGTGGGGTCAGTCAAGGGATGAGGAGCATTGGGTGCTCCTGCCGTCCTTACTACAGGGATGTTGATAATCAGTGGACAACGCAGTGTCTATCAAAAGTGTCAAAAATCCAAAGCGCACAGGCATCACGGGGGTTTCCCCGACCGCACATCCTTCAGCAATTGTCCTTCCTGGTGGAGCGTTTGGACTCAGGTGCATTGATTGATATACAGCGGGCCATTACAGCTTAACATGGTTTCACACACATTTTAACGGCATAGCCGATACATCTCGATGAGTGAAGGCAAGTTCCCTTAGCGTGATACTTCCCATTGCGAGACATTTGCTCAGGCTTTTGTACAGAGTGGAGAGCCAGGGTTTGGCCAAACTTTCGACCGGTTGTGTCCACAGGCGAATAGGTGGGCGTTTGACATCTACCTCATTGGGACATTCAGGTGACTTTCAATCGTTCTCAATTGCGCCTATGCGCGTTCATTGCACTATGATCCGCAAGAGTCAGGGTCTCATAGAGGGAGGGTGTAACGGCAAGCTCTAAAAGGTTGTCCTTATGGCCTACTGGACACATCGGACAAATTGGTCGAATACTCAAACTGGGGATCACTCTGCGTCTCTCGTACTAGAACTTGTACAAGAAGAACCTCAAAAATGCTCGACTGCTGAGCTCGTCTACGGCTCTACCATACGAATACCTGGTGAGTTTATCTTATTCTTCCTTCTCCAAAAACTACGAACCAGCACACCTTCCTGGCTCGCCTTCGTCAGTGTAGATAGGGCATGGAAAGCTCATTCTGTTGCGTCCCTCCCGTCCACTTACATGCCTCGGATGTGAGAGCATGCTCTCTGTATTAATTCGGCAGCTCACAAACCGTAGTCGTTGCTAAGCCCGCGTATTGATCGACCTCTTCTCGTATTAAATACGAATGAACCGGAAAATAGCTGTCACAGTTACGAGAAGGGGGAGAAAGGTAGAACAAAGTATATCAGTGGATGATAAACCGGCTATTTTCGAACATGATTCCCGCTTCTTCACACTTTTTCTCCACTTATGCCCGCTCCATCTACCTCTAACTTCGCAAGATAATATTCGTTATTTATGCCCATTCTGCTTTTACATCACTTGTTCTCCACTCTCGAAACCTCTGCCAACTCCTTCTAAGTAATTGTGCCACCTCTCACGAAACTCTTCGGCCACTACTTCAGCGCTCCACGCTACGAATATCTCCGCCTCGTGCTCCATGCATGAGGCGCACCCTTGCCCGCTCTGCCGGCCTTCAATCGATACCGATTCCTCCTCGAAATTTCCGGAACCACCCCCTATTCCCCATCTGACCTCGGCCAAAACGGCCAATTGACTGTCCTTGACGTCCTGACTCCATCTCGTGATACTCCAGCTGGCGCGCGGTCTCTCGCAGTTACGGGCCTGTAGCGACGTTATACCTCCGGTTCGTTCCGGTTGTTCTCACCCTATAAGTCTCTCAGGCCGACGCTCCGTCTCATGTCTCAAGACGCGGTGCATTCGGGGCTCGAGGCTGGGCCGGCGTGCTTGCCTTGGGAGATGGGGGTTGAAGATCATTGCCTGTTCAGCGGTAGTTTGTATCCTGTCTGAAGCAGGTGTTTGCGATACAGACAATTGATGTTTCGGTGTTTTCAGCATCCGAGGAGACAATCGAGTAATCAATAATATAAATTGTAAAAAAAAATAAAAAAATTTTTTTTGAAAATTTGGCGAGATAACGAGCTAAAATGCAACTTACGTAAGCTAAATATGTATAAATGACTTATTCCGCTTGCGTGTCGTATGAATCTCGTAAATAAATGGAGGGTAAATTTCTGGCTTCTACAACAGTTAGATGCATGTAAAAAATCTCGTTGTTCAAATTTATATTATAGGTCGGGCTTTTATGCGGGCCGAATGATTTAAACGATTGTTGAAAATGATCAATGGAAGCAATTCACCGTAGATAATTTAAATTTGAATTGTACAATATAAAATGGTTAATATGATAAATAGCTAAATGGGCTTCCCGCTCTATGACTTTTCTCGTTCAGAGGAAGCTGGCTTTTCGCTGCTGGATTTCTTGTAGACGCTTGCACAGAGGAATGCGACAGCAACATGCTCAATCAAGCGGTCAGCAGTCTCGCAGGTTACGGTAAAAACTTATGCGATACACTGAAAAGCAGTTTACCATAATGGCTGTCACTAGTGCTATGCATACGCAAAGGTGCTTTTGATTAGGTGGTTTAACAATTTTGGGGTCAGAGGTCAGAATATACTAAAAGAAATTACCCAATCATGATATATGGTATAATTATATAGAATAAATTATAAGTTTATGTGCCTATTTAAATTAATGTCGTTATTAACATAAATAATAATTATGACATTATTAAAGACTATTATATAATAATATATAATTAACTACGAATTTGTAATTAGAACTAATAGGTGCGATTTAAATATATAATTATACTACTCTGTGGAATTAGAATAAGGAGTATATAAATATTTGATATGTCTATTCGGTGTATGAATCTTCAAAGTTATTTCTGTCTTGTTATGTTGCATGTGGCAATCATTGCTATTAGTTTTCATAAGGAAACTATTATAGGAACATGTCATATAAAATTAATCAAATTTATATATAAATTTTGAGCGTCAAGTTTTTAGTATTATTAATCGATGACTTGATTCGATTTTGAATAATCTTCTGAAGGCTTAATTTTTGTAAAAAATAAATATTCATTATGGATTTGTATAACCAAAAATTAACATTACGGACTTCTAAAATTTTTTTTATTTAGTATATGGTGATAATGATATTGCTTCACTCTTAAAACATAATGCATTTCGCAGCAAAAATATAAACAGCAGAATTTCTTATGTAAGATAAACAGAAATTGAAATGCTCATAACATATGAACTTACTACTAATAAATCTTAGGGATTTTTTCACACTAATGTATATACTATGTCTACTATTTATTACTCAGATATTATATCTAGTGTAGATAAATATTATTAGTAGTTTGTGTTTATCCACGATATGTTTATATTATATAGGCAATAAAAAAAATTAATCTTGAATTCAGAATTTAAGTGTGTGAGCCTTTTCTGATCCACTATGACCACCAAAAATCGTGAAATAGGTGATTATTAGGTTAACCTCTGTTTACTATGTAGCAAGTTCATTCTCTGAATTCCTTGGCAGTCGTTACCGTTTGACCCCGCAAGATATCTGAGATATATATCTCATTGAAGTGAGAATATATAGTAGCGGTAGCTGTTCTATATCTATAGAATAGAAAACGAATTTTATTGATTCTACGTGAGAAGACCGAACCGCAATATACATAAAAAGTAAGAATAGTCAATAGAGTAACTCACATATTATATATATATATTATAATACATATTATATATATTAAATAATAAATTAAAAATATATTATATATATTAATATTAATATTAATATATTATTAAAGTTAATATTTAAATATATATTATATATATATATATATATATATCTATATAAATATATATATATATACTATATATTATATATATATATATATATAATATATATTTATAAATATATATTATATACTATATTATATATATATTAAGTAATAAAAAGAATAATAAAAAAAAATAAAATAAAAAATAAT
>JABUQX010099334.1:37500-45644 GCA_015478945.1 Trachelipus rathkii
AACAGCCTTCACTCTCAAATCCGCCACTACTAATCTATCTGTTATTTTTCTTACGAAGATTTGAACATAATAGTTAATGGAACTCTGGTCGAACTCTTGTGCATTATCACTCCACGTATATCTCGTGTACCCACAGGGATCCCCTTGCTATAAAAAAAAAAAAAAAAAAAAAAAAAAATGGTCATAATTTATAAGTCATTCTCCAAAACGAAGTCTATTAAATTATCTCCTTCCAAGTTTTCACATTCTCTCCATATGGACACAACCCTCTCACACTCATCTTTCCTCCTTTTCCGACTCTCACATTAAAATCTCCTTTCGGCTAGTATATCTCTATTTCCATCATCTTCATTTTCAAAAGGAATTTTCGGACCTTCATTAACCTCCTCTTTTCTTCTTCTTCTTCTATATGACCCTGCTGAGATGCTCATACTCAATACAGGTGAAACGTTTTTTCTTCCCTTCCCTTCAAAGGCACTCACTACTGTAAGTCATTTTCACTTATTCCCCTTGTACAAAAAGTTATGTTCTCCGTCCTAGAACGTAACCTAATCCTTGACGTCATTTTCCTTTCAGCATTACTCTTTTTAATCAGAACAAATCCATTTCCAACTCTGTACCTCCCTCACCAAATCTCCGTACTCACTGATAATTTCTTTCATCCATAATCTCTAAACATCTTCCTCCTCTCTTTATATTGCTGCAAACCTTTATCGTTCCACACACCTTATATATATATATATGATATATATATATATATATATATATATTATATATATATAGGATTAATATATATATATATATATATATATATATGATATTAGTATAATATATTATATATATTATATATTATACAGCCACTAAGCAGGAATTTTTTCGGGGGGCTGCGATTTTTGCAGCTGGTTACACTTCATAATGAAGGTTTAAATTATACTATTATATATAATATATAATATATATATATATATATATAAATTATATATATATTATTATTACTATATAATATAAATATATAAATATAATATATATATTATAATATATAAATATATTAGTATATGTAATCCAGAGAAATACGAGAATGTGGGCGAAAGGAAGTAAAAAGCTTTGTTAGATGGGAAGGCGATATAGAAACCAAAGCCCAGTTACAGAAATATAAAGATAGAACGGCAGAATTCTTGTGAGACCAGAAGAGAGAAATGATAGATGGACCGAATACTACTATGAAGATCTGCTAAATGCAGAATACAGAGAACAAGAGAGAAGCTCAATCAAACGGGGCAAGAAGAGGAGAACAGACATAACGGAACGTATGAGGAGCTAGTAAAAAAAGATGGAGAAGGGCTAAAACTCCAGAGGGATGATTTGCGATGAGTAGTGGGAGGAGGAGAGCTGAAAGCGAGAGAATCATCAGTTTGAGAACAATGTGGAAGGGAAGCCGGAAATGGGCAACAGCAATAATAAATACCGATATATAACAGAAAAGAGATGCAGGAAGCTTAATTATAGAGCCTTCACTGATGGACCATCTGACGAAAATATACGACAAGGAATATGGAGAGGAGTGTTGAGAGAGGTAGAGCTGAAACTCGTAGAAGAGCGATCAACGGTATAGAAGGGACGAGACGACAACCTCTTATTCATCACTGAGAATGTTCGGAAAAGCTGAATAGGCAAAATTCTTGTAGCTTCATCGATCTGCAAAAAGGCATTCTGTCCAAGGAAAAAGCTTGGAGGCTAGGAAGAATATGTGAAGGAGACTTAAAAGCCAAAGAAAGTCATGTATGAAAATGCAGTTTAACTGTTAGAACTGAGTGCGAAAACGATAGATAGATGGTTGAGGTGAAAACAGGATAACAGGCGGATTATCGCCACGCTGTTTATATATATTTAGCGTGGGTATAAGAAAGTGAAGAGAGAACTGGGAAAATTGAAGGGCGATAATGCATATGCCCGACACTCTGGCATTGAGCGAGAGGAGCAAGTTGCAGTATTTGGTATTTTAAACGCGGAGGTCGAGGTAGCACGCAGGTGTGAACGATACAAAGACAAGACGTTAAAGCAGCTAGAAACAATGAGAAAGGGATGGACTGATATGATTGAGCTGATCTATACAGCCCCTAATATTCATTATCTTGGAGATAACAGAAGAGAAGTGCGAGAGAGAAACCCGAAGAATGAAGTAAATTATGAACCCGGTATACCCCAGTAATGAAAATAGAAGTCGAAAGAATTTAAACAAAATATTAACCAGTACTGACTCGACTGTTACGAGCCGAACATGGACAACAACGAGAGAAGGAGTGAGTAATACAAGCGCGATGAGGCTATAGAACTATGCGTGAACGAGTAGGAGAACAAGATAAACACAGAAATAATTAGAAAGAATAATAGGGGGAAAGGTGAGACGAAGATGGGAGATAGAGATGTGACATCTGGAGGAGGATGGATGAGGAGAGAATGCCGAAAAAGAAGATGGGGAAGACACCAGAGGAGAAGCAAGGGAAGACCGAAGAAAGATGGCGGAGTCCGGTGAAGGACTCTGGAAGATGGTCAGTTACCCCGAAAATGAGAATGCTGCAGAGAAGATATATCAGAGAGGACTGGAGAAAGATGCTTGCCGCGGCACAGGATGAAGAATCCTTCCTGGAGGAAAAAATACTATATTTATATATAATATAAATATATATATATATATAATATATTATAGTATATATATAATATATAATATAATATATAATATATAATAAGTATATATATATGATATTATAATAAATTTCATAAGAACTTACCATCGTTTATAAGGTCAATTTCAGTCCTGCTTTGACTGAATCGATTCAAAAAATATTCATTCTTGACTCCTGTGCTGAGATCTCGATGTGAATTGACAGTAAAGCAGCACCGAGTAATGCGTCCTCTCCAACACATATTCTCGTAAATTACGTTTTCAACCCTAATGTCGAAAAGTTTTTTCACTTGCTGCGATACAGCAATTCTGCTAAGATCATTCAGCGAGGAGTAGCAAGTCAGGAATCCTCCTCTTGTCACAGCTTAGCCAAAGCACCATCGCATTTTGTTTTTTCTTTCTACAGACATTTATGCTCAATACACCACTCTCCTTTAGATGTATCCTCGGTGAGCTGGAGGTGTCTTTTAAAAGAGATGCTTTATTTCAAATGCTTATAAGGTACATTGAATTTCTGTAAAATTATTACTAAGTGAAATATTAGTGTTTCATCGAGAGGAATCATCACGTCAACGAAGAACAGATCAATCAATAAACGGAATAAAATTTGCAACGATGTTTCTGGAACTTCGTGTTCTTAGGAATGTATTTCAATACCTAAGCGTCGCATACATTTTTAGATTGGGTAACATATGTTTTTGAAACCACTGTGTCTGCATTTTCGTCTATCTTTTCGAGAGTTGAATAAGTCTTTTACTAACGTTCTTGCACTAACAATGTCCCAAACTGGACACTCGTTAACAAATGTTTTGACAGGTGTAGTGATCCAAAAATTTACTAAAACGTATAATGATATTATAAAATTCAATTTACTGATTGAAATTAACAACGAAGTAGCTTTCTGTAATCTCTTTTATTTATTTCTTTTCTTCCAATGACGCAATATGGCTCAGGAGTCTCTTTTAAAAATGAATCCACTTCATCGTCCACCATGCGGTTACTCGACATTTTCTATACCTCTGTTATTTTGTTACAGAAAACTCTTTTATTTATCTTCCAGAAGTTTTGTGTTCGGACTCGATTGAAAATAAAGTGCATATTTCAGAATGAATCCTAGACGCTTTCGAATGCCTGAATTAGAAGTCTGACCAGACATAGATTTAACAATGTGCTGCACAATGGTGTATCGAGCTTCTAGAAATACTCATCCGAATAACAGATTGCACTCCTCTCAATTCGCCTCTCATGGAAGAGGCCCTTCATATCCTGGGCCTCTAAATTTTTGAATTAAACCAAGAACTGAGCTCTCCAAAATACATTGCCAATCGTTCCCTGAGATATCACTAAAACCGGACAAATGATGACACAAAGTGAAAACTTTCTGTTTGGGAAATATCCGTTTCATCAACTAATACTGAAAAAAAAATAATTTTCTTACTTCTTCCACTATTTTCCTTGGTATAAGCTGACTAAATGACTTAATTTTCATCGTATCATCAGATCTAACGCATTGAATTTGACGATAAAGGGTAAGGGTTCTCAAACCTTGTCAACCCCTCCATTTGGCTCGGAAACCATAATAATGCTTACTAAAATTTCCGTCATTTTCATGCTGTTATAATCATACGTCCAGCACTTGACCCCTTAATGCAAAGACCTTGCTGCCAAAAATATTATTCAAAATACAAGTTTTTCTATCTTCACCATTTTCGTTATGAGTTCATTTGGTTGACTATTGGCTTTCGATTTTTCGAAGATTCAAATTATCAAAAAATTAATAATAGAAGTAGGTAGAAAATATAATTAATAAAATTATAAGTAACCGAAAGAGAGAAGAAAAGATGATCGGCTGAAAAAATGCGCGAGAACAGCAGAGTGCCAGCCCCCACCCCCCCTGAACACCGGAATTAAACGGACCAGTCACTTGTTGATTCTCTATTTGTATTTGCAGTGTCTGTACATTTCTGAAGTACCCTCTCTGCCACTTTCTGTTTTTTTTAAAAACATTCCATTCAAATAGCGCAGATTTTGATCTTGTGATAATTCCCATGTTATAACATATCAAAAATCTCCGATCAACAAGTGTAATACTTACTGCAGCAAATTGAATCTATTTATTGTTATGTAATTACGTTTTCATAAAAGATAAAAATTAAATGTTATCTATGTGCTTCCTGATTTTCCATTTTACTAACCAAACATATCAGTAAGATATAATATAATTTCTTAATCTCAAAAGTACGCCACTATTTGATCTTCCTTATATTAGCCCACGTAGGCGGAGGGCAATAACTACCACTATACCGTGAGACATAGAGGCTTTATCTTCTCAGGTTGTCCATTATACTACCACTAACATTATGATCATCACCTTATCAATAAATGCAACAGCCCTAATTAATATATTTATTATATATATATATAATATATTAAATATATATGACTAAAGTATAATAAGATATATATATATATATATTTATATATATATTATACATATATTATATATATATTATCTATAATATATAATTAATATATAATATAATATATATATAATAATAATTATATTATAAAAATTTTCTAGATTTGAACTTTTTTATTATAATTCAATACCTGTCAGCCCCTTTGCTATATTATATATTCCCAATACTAACGCTCTTTATTCCGTGCCAAATAAAATCCCCTTAACCCCTGCGCAAGTGACCACCCGTGTGTATAGAACTACGGTGTGTATGGTATCCTACAGGTAACCAGATCGCAACTTAAGTGTCGGCTCAATCACCAAACCAGCTAAGCCATACAATCCCAACCATCAGAGATTTGTTTTCCCGCAGAATCCCGTGACAGTTATTCTCTAAGATTGTTCGTGACCCCTACCCAATCCGTGCTTCCGTACGCAGTCTTGCGTGGCAGTTTCTTCACCTCTCACCCTAGTGGGCATTTGCTCGTGCGAGAAAAAGCGATGATAAATAAAAATTCGTGCAACTCGCGCAAGCAGAACGAATTAGCAGGCGTTGCGTCCTCTCAGTGTTTAGAAATTATCGTCGCGGTGACCATGGACGAGGCGCTTATAATTAGAGAGGTTCGAATTTCCGCCCTGTAATTTGATCTCTCCGCTATGTTACAACCACTCTTAGAACATAGGGACGGATAAAAAGACTCAACCCGATTGTTTATCCCATGAGCATATATTATTACTATCACTAAAGGTGTTAAGGCTAAGTTTTTTCTGAGAAAAAGTATATAGGTAATTTGATTTTATTATAGCCAAAGCTGTAACATTGAGGAATGCGAATTAATAAATAAGAAGTGAGTCCAACTCTTCTTAAAGTTTATATATCATTAAATAATATAATATATAATTAATATTATAATATAATTAATTATTATATAAAATATTAATATTATAATATATTATATTAATATATATTACATATATATATTATATATATATATATAATATATATATATATATAATAATAATAAAATAAATATAATATTTTATATAATTATATATATAATAGTATAATTATATTATTTTATATAATAATTGTAGAGTAGTCTTTATCTAGATTTGAACTTTACCATGGGTGTGACTTAAATGGTGAATTTCTAAGCTAAAATAGTAAAGGGGTCCAGATTCAGCTACTTAAACTCGATGAACTAAGCACACTGACAACTCAAAGCTTTTTAAAATATACTTCAACGTGTGATTGATAAACAAGATTAAATCTATCCTCGGCTAGTGGAATGAATACTGAAAGTAAACTAGGTTATGCTGTCAAATTGAATCATTACAAAATGTAAGTAAATAAAATTTACCTTTTGGTGAGTGTTGTGATTTATGTTGTAGACTGAAAATATCTCAGTTATTTTTCACTTATTTAATGCTTTTGTATGATGTGTGTGGTTAATATTATATGATCTTCTATATTTTGTAGTAACTCTTCTGTCTCTAACGCGAAACAATAATCAGAATAGATAATTTAATCACTGGATAAATTCATCTTCTTAGTGTAGATATTGGAGATTCTTTCCTCTAAAAAACTTTAACTCGTTTATCTCTCTACAAATTTTCTTTTGAGGTTTGCCTGCCTTATTATGGTTTTTCTTATAACCATTATGTCGTCCTCCATTTTCTGGAAATAATTGAAAGATTGCATGCTGATACTCATGGGATAGGCAGAGTTAATACAAAATATCAAAGGTAATCCTAAACACACTCAAGATAGAGGATGTCGATGTTGCATTAAATTTGCAATGTCAAACAATTTGGAATTATAATACTGCCAATTTTTTATATTTAAGCCTAAATGAGTTGAAACATCTATCATCCCAATCCAAATGAAGTTACTAACTTTCTTCAGACCTATTTATTACCGGAAATTGTGTGGAGAGATGTTTTAGATCTATAGATAGAAAAAAAACGTGCTGATTTACAAAGAAGGTAGTGAGAAATTGCCAAGAATTTGAGGTGACCCATTCGGACCTAATATGGTAACATAACAAGTGCCAAATACTCATAATATACGAGTCAATATAGTGGCAAATGACAGTCTGCGTTCCGAAAGATTATGGTGCTCCAACTCCTTGTCAAAAGGGAACTTGAAATTTATATGAAAGTGAGTTTGCCATATATGAACCAGAGTGCAGTACCGCTTCTAATCTCCCATATGCCTAAGCATTCTCTAGGTCTTTAGTATAAAAGGGCACTTGCGAAAGCCTCGAATGAGATGAGAATAATTCAAGTTATTTAAACTCAATTGCTCAAATCAAACGAATGAAGCCGTCAAGATTAACCATAGTCATTGCGAACTACCTTGTAACCAAACGATAGTGCCAAATACTCAGTAAATTATATTAACTTATTGCCTCAATCTTTAGACGTAAAAATTTTTATATGTTCTATTAAGCTTTTAACAAGTTTAATGTTTTATACTCCTTTAAGTTCCTCCATTAAAAAATTACTTGTATAATTAATAAAATTTATTAGTTTTAATATTAGTTTTTATTTGCATTTCATTTTATTTCTTATTAACCTTAATCAGTATATAACTATTTAATAATTAATAAATATTAAAATATATTAATTAAGGTAATAAATATATAAATATATAGAATAAAATATTAATATATAATTAATAATTAAATAAATATAAATAAAATAATATAATATATATATATATAATAATAATAATAATAATATATTAATATATATATTAATATACTTAATTTTAAATTAATATTCATATATATATATATCTAATATAATTTAATTAATATATATATATTTAATACATAAATATATATATATTATAATATATATATATATATATATTATATATAATAATTAATATATATTATATTTATATATATATTAATTATAAAATTATTATATAATTAAATAAATAACTATATATATTTTAAGCAATACTAATAATAACTTAATTAAATAATTTTTTTA
>JABUQX010099335.1:0-7500 GCA_015478945.1 Trachelipus rathkii
CCCGGTTTTTCCTGATTTTTGAGGCACGGGAGCCGGTGGCGGGGTCGCTAAAAAAATGGCCGGGGTGTGGCCGGGGCCGGGCCCCGGTCGGTTCCTATCAACATTTCTCTCCTGTCAAAACATTCGTTTACTGAACTCATCCACTTTTTTCTTCGGTCTCCCGCCGGTCGAGATATCCGCCAACGGACACCTCGCCACTATACAGTCCCGGCTTAACCAAGTCCGAACTATCATTAACCTTTCCATATGAAACCAACCCATCTCAACATACTTTTAATTTAATTTCTTTCATTTACCCCCTTTCTTCAAAACACCACAATAAAAATCTCATAATAAGTTTCATTCCTCAATTTTTTTTTTTATATTATCAATCTGTTCTCACACCTAACACCCTAAGATTGTCCATCTGAACACATTGAAACTTTAGATCTATACTTCTTATTCAGACCATAGTCTCACTACTATACAATAACAACAGGTAAACATACCCTCATGTAAGACCCTAGCGACACTCAAGACTAGTCCCTTTACATTCACCAACGATTTAATTGCACCAAGCCACCTTCCTGGCCATTCACAAACTTTCTTACTACCCTCTGCATCGTCCGTTCGCCTTCTCATCCAACATATACCCTAAATATTTAAACTCAGACACTTGTTCCAGCTTGCTCACCATCTACCTTCACACTGAGGAGTGTCCTCACTCACAAACCATAACCTTAACTCTTATCCACGTTTACTTTCAAGCCCCTCCTTTTTACACATCCTGCAATCTCTCCTACAATCCTCTCAAAACTCTTAAAGATTCGCACACAGACAAAATCATCCGCATTATATAGGTAGGGCACCTCCACTCATCTCCATTTCTCCACCATTCTAGCACCATTTCCTGCCATTTCCACCTCGAATTCTTTCATAACCCCATCCATATACGAAATTCGATAACCAAAGGAGACCATAACACAACCCCTGTGGGCTATACTCACGCTATTATCCTAAAACGGCGGATCACCATTTGACACCTTTATCCTTACACACGCTTCACTATCGTATACATACTTTTGATCCTATTCAGAAGCCTACCACCACACCAATAATATCACTAACACCTGCCATAAATCTTCCCTATTAACTCTATCATCCGCCTGTTGCAAATCCATAAAAACCTAATACAATTTTAATTCTTCTTCTCCCTATTTTCTCAATCATTTGTTTCCAATGTAAAAGATTTGATCCACAACATCCTCTTTACCACTCTAAACGCACCTGTTCTCAGCCAATCAGTCCTTCGGACCTGCCATCTTTGCGACCAAAATTACCAGCCATATACCTTCCCTACAAATATCATAAACTTATTCCATAATTTCCTACAGTTCCTCTTTTCTCCCTTACCCTTATATAGGGTTACTATTACCGCTCTCTTCCATCCCTTTGGAACTATACCCTCTATAAACGCTTTAATTACACAACTTTCCAAAATCCCAATCAATCGCCATCTCGCCTCCGTTCTTGATCATTTCACTAGTAATTCAATCTATGCCTGCAGATTTTCCATTCTTCAACTTTTTCACGCTCTACCAATACCTCCTCCTTACTAATAACCTCATCCCAAAATACCTATTCCTTCTTGCACCATCAAACCCACACATATTCAATATATCACCTCTTCATTACTGTTATATTGTGCAGATTTTCGAAGTGTTTTCTTTCCAACTCCCTCTCCACACCCATTCAAGTCAGTTACAAAAGCACCATCCCCTATTCAATTATTCTAGAGCAGATTCCCCGCTTATCTCTCATTCGTTAACCTTTCGCGCTTCCATCGCAGAAGAGCATTCCTATTCCCTTTGTAAGATCCTCATTCATCCTCCATTCCAAACTGTTCAATATTACCTCTTGTTTTCTCACCTCGTAATACACCTTTTAGTATTTTTTTTACTCTTATAATAATTTCCAGGCATCTTTCTTTTGTAGTCCTTCTCATTTGCTTTTAGTACATTCAACACGCTTCTTTTTTAACCTTAAACCGCTTTCATCACCTCTTCATTCCACCATTCACTGTTAACATTCTTCTTCCTACTTTAGCACATCCACATACTTCCTTTGCACTCTAACAATTGCTTCCTTCATTTGCGCCCCAGATTTGTTCAGTATCAACTTTGTTCACAACCCATTTACTAGCGAGCGCTCTTACATACTTTATTCCTTATTACCTTGTGCACTTAACTTCTCACTCTTAATTTTACCCTACTTACTTTCGTATCACCTTTCCTCTCCATCCCAAGCCCCCACCTAACTTATTTTACATAGAAAACAATAATAATGATCCGATAATCCCATTCCTAAAGCCCCTAACTGATTTAACATCCAACACATACTTCAACATCTCCCTTCTTCACCAACACTAATCAATCATACTTTTCACTTCGATACCATCTCTACTACACCAACTCTAGTATACTTTGAATACTCTTGTGTTTAAAGTAAGTATTACTTACACACATACCTCTCTCTTCACAGAAATCACATCACCTTTCCTACAATGGCATTTTGTATTCTCATTTTACTCTCCGCCACACAAAACCACCTTTTATAGAGCCATCCTGTTTGATTCACCTATCCACCATGTCAGTTCCCCCAAAACTATCAATCTCTAAAGCTCCTACTCACCCATCCAGAACATCATTCAGATTTTCCCAAAAAATCGTACTCTCTCGCTTCAACGTTTCCCTCAGATGGACATACGTCACAACCATAAATTAACCTTGACCAATTTTTTTTTTTTTTTGTTTTATTTATCACTGTTAATAGCAGCAGTCTCCATGATCCCAGATAACTCCAGTCTCCACACCCCATATAGTATAGTATAGTTAGGTTATATATATATATATTATATAGTATATATTATATATATAATATTAATATATATATATATATATATATATATATTATATATATATATATATTATATATATTATATATTATATATTATATCTATATATATATATATATATTTTATATAATTATTTATATTCAAATTTAATATATATATATATATATATATATATACACACACACATACATTGCCCCTGGGACCCCCTTATTTGGGGGTCCATGCCATCTCCAGAAACCCAGCGACCTCCACCGAGCGAAGCCACAGGTCTCTTGGGAGGAAATCTGATAGAGTGCTCTGTAGGAAATAAGAAGGGGACATCGCAGGAGTAGGTGATCGGTTGTTTCAGCCTCTATTAGGCATCTATGGCATAGTGGAGAGGTTGCATCCTGGAGTCCAAATCTGTGCCTATATTCCTGGAGGCTTGGGTGATGCCCAGATCTCAGTCTAGATAGTGAGATTTGCATCTCGTGAGAGAGTATTCTGTGTTGTTGATATTTCTGGGGGGCGAGAGTTTATAAGGTGATTTGGTGGGCGATTGTTGAAGGTATTGCTGTGTGAAAATGTCTTGAGAGAGATGTGTAATGTTCGCCGTAATAGAGGGCAGAGGATGAGGGATATTTGGGATTGGTTAGCTTGTGGTGGAATTCGGGTGGGAAGGTTTTTGTAATTTAGGATATTTAAGGTATCAAGTTCATCGAGGATGTGAATTCCTCGGTTATCTGTGAGATGTTCACTGTACCAGGCTGTGTGATGGGCGTTGAAGTCGCCTCCTATTATCAGGTTGTTGAATGTATTGATAGGATTTAGGTTAGGTTTGTAGTTGTTTGGGCAATGTTGAGATGTGGGGTGGGGGATATATATGTTTAATATGTTATGGGAAATATTGTTGAAGAGGATGGTAAATGACTGAATGTTGAGGATAGGGTCATTTAATAGATTAATGGTTTCTAGTGTAGTGTTATGGTAGGATAGGTTGTTTTTAATTAGAGTTAATAGGGTGTGGTTTTCTGGGAGTGTGAGTAAATGGAGTCGTATCTATAGAATGGTGTTCTTGGGGTATTTTGAGGAGTATGGGCTTCCTGTATCAAGGCTATGTCAATGTTGTGTTTGTAGAGGAAAGCAAGAATTTCTGAATGTTTGTTGTTTAAGCCATTTATGTTGATTTGAAGGATTTTTATTTTTAAGTTCTTATTGTTCGAGTTGTTTGGTGGTGGGGAAGTTGTAGGGGGTTGCAAATGAAGCAAGTCCATGTGTGGTTTTGATGGGGCAGTACTGCGAAAGGGGAGAATTTGCTTTTATGTATCCATCTTTTGCAGTGGAAACATCTTATAGAAGGCTGGTTTTCAGTTACGCGTTTGTTGCAGATGGGACAGATGTATTTTATTGGGCCAGAGTTAGGGTGTACATCGCCAGATTGCTTGATGATGGCGAGATTCTATTGGTTTAATAAGAAATATAATTTTTTATTTTATATTTTATAGTAGAAATTACTTTTAGTTCTAAAACTAGATTGTTTTTTTAATATAATTTTATATCTTTCCAAAACCAATCTCAACCTCTTAATGGTACCATTATATATAATAAATAATGATTTTAAATTGATTTTATAAGACTTGAATATGGCTATTACCCTTCATCTATAAATTTAATTAAATTATATTATTACTATAAGAACTAGGCAATATCTAAATCAAGTTCTGTGTAATTACCCAATATATAATATATATATTATATATATATATTTATATATATATATATATTATATATATATATATATTTTATATATATATATATATATATATATATATATATATTATATATTATTATATTTATATATATATATATATATATATATATATATATTATATATATATAATAATATATTTATATATATATATATATATATTATATATATATTATATTATATATATATATTTATATATATATATATTATAGTATATATAATATTAATAAATATATTATAATATATATGATATATTATATATTATATTATATATATTATATATTATTATTATAAATATAATTATTATAATATTATATATATATATATATATAAGTTACCTGGAGCTGAATACGTAGCAATTAGCTTGACTCTGGCAGCGTGGGCTTTCATGGATTTCTATTAAAGTCTTGGAAACGAATAGACTTCTTTCTGTGGAAGGGGTCAATAATATTTTCAGAAGGGAGGCGAATGATTTAGGTTTGAGGACCTTTAAATTAGGAAATGGACTACTGGAACCTTACTGAACTAACACACAGCATCTTCTCTTCACCAAAGGAGCATCTTTCCCTTGTCAGCATAGGCAGAATTTGGTGAACTTGTTCATAATATCTAATACACCTCTCCCTAGTTTTGTTGCTGTGTAGAGCGAAAATTTAGTATTGGTGGGGATATTTGAATGGGTAAGTAGAGGTTCTGCCTTTAACTGCTTTTAAGTTTGAAGCAGCTAATTCTTTTGAAATGTAATCATGGATTCTTGTTTCTTTCTTGTGAAGAAGACTTGAGGAGGAAGAGGAAAATCTTGAGAATTTTGGGTAAATATTCATTCAATTTAATTATAATATTTAAAATAAATTTTTGTAAAGGGATATATACTATTTAGTATATTAATATTAAACCTTTTGTGAAGTTCGCACATTATTAGCGGTAAGACGTGTGCGGACTTGCGATGCGGAAGGCTGATTGTCTGACTAGTGTGCCGGAGGACGCTAGCGACTACTGTTCTCGAGGTGCGCTAGCGACTATCCCTAATAGCGGGGTGCCCACGCTCTGTGGGGCCAGTCTGCAAAAGGGGAACATTTGTTTTAATTAGTTCACTCTCTTTTGCAGTGGAAACATTTTATAGATGGTTGGTTTTCTGTTAGCTGCGTTTGTTGCAGATGGGAACAGATATATTTTAATTTGGGTGCGCAGGGTTAGGGTGTACATTCATCAGATTGTTTTGATGTGGTGGGAGTGATTATGGTATTAGATTATTTTTATTTATCAAGTGCATGAGAGGTTAAGATGCCTAAGGGGGAGATTGTGTGGTGGCCTTGGCAGGTCTTGGATGCGCAAGCGAATCCTGGTGCAATATATATATATATATAGTATTAATATATATATATTATTATATATATATATATATATATAAATATAATAATATTAATATTATATATATATTATTATATTATATATATATATATATATTTAGTATTATATATAATATATATATATATATATATGGTAATAATCGGCGATAGCGTAATCTGATACGAAATATAGATATTTTCTTCCGATACATCGTTTTATTTAATATTCTTCCATCCCCATCGTAAGAGGATTAAAAACTTCTGGCCAATCTCTCGTATATAAATATATTCCCTACCGAATTTTTTTTTTTATGTTTAAATTCGGTTAGAACCCATTAAGGTTAGGTTATGAAAAGTTTTGTAAAGTATACACAAAATCAATTTTTTAGATTCACGCTAAACTCAATTAATATATATATATATTATATATAATTATATATATATATATATAAATATATATATATATATATATATATATATATATATATATATATATATATTATATATATAATATTATATATATATATATATATAATATATTATCATATATATATATATATATATATTATATAAAATATATACATATATATAGTATTTATATATATATATATATATAAATATATCTATATTCTTTCATATATATATATATATATATATATATATATATATATATATATATATATATATATAAACTCGTAGACTCAAGGCGGAAAATAGGGATCAGGGGGGTGAACGCATCAGGGAACTTTGTGGTGTGAAGAAAAGCGTAAATGAGAGAATAAACGAGAGTATATTGAGATGCTCCTGATATCCACAGAATATATTTAGCAAACAGCATTTTCAGAAACGATTGGTGTATAATTGCATTGAGAGTCTGGAGTAATTTTGTTTTGCTTTAAAGCAGTGGTTCTTAACCTTTTTTGAGTCATGGACCCCTTTAAGAATCTCATGAAAGCTATGTACCCCCTTACCCAGAATGAATATATATATATATATATATATATATATATATATTCTATATATATATATATATATATAAATTAGACTATATATATATATATATATATATATATATATATATGGGGCGCAATTTTTTACATAGATTGACAGATTCGATTTCTTTGCGTTGGTTGCCAGATCTTGCAAATTTGACATTCCGACTGTCCTTTTATGCCAAAGAAAATTTATTTTTATGGTAAACTTATAAAATTTATATATATTATATATAATATATATTAATATATATATATATATATATATATATATATATATATATATATTAATATAATTATAATGATATATAGTTATATATATATAATATATAATATATATAATTATATATATATTATATATATATATATATATAGTATATATAATATTGATATATATATATATATATATATGTACTATATATATATAAGTATAATTATATATATATAATATATATATATATATATATTATATATATATAATATATATTTATATATATATAATATATATATTATATATAT
>JABUQX010099335.1:12500-23719 GCA_015478945.1 Trachelipus rathkii
AAGGCTACTTTGTACAGGGAATGTGATCAAGTAGCTCTCCTAATAATTGGAGTATTTACCTTTTAGGGGCTCGAGCGATGGGGGGCGAAGGGGGGGATTTTCATACTCCGGAGGGGATGGTCGGAGGAACCCCGCGACACCAAAGACCAAAGAGCGGGGGTTCCGGAGACCATCCCGGAGGGGGGATTAGTCCCCCCGTAGTCCACCAGAGGCCTGAGAGACCTTTTTACTTTTTCTTCTCTTTACCGACTTCTATGTCCTCAGACATCTCACCTGTCTATGGTTTTGACAGTTTTATGAGGGAGGTCGGCAGAGATACGTTCGAAATAATGTTCACCAAAAAAGTACATTCCTTCGTGGGGTAATTTTCCGTTTAGTTTGATTTATTATCCCTGTTTTTATGGTCATTTTTATGCTCCATAAAAACAATTAATCCTAAGAAGTGAGTATCTATTTGGGACATTATTCGCACAATCTTATTTCGCACTCTATAAATCTACAAAACATTTGGACATTTGACTTTAATATATGAGGTAATAAGTATTCACGCCTACTCATGATCATATGGGAGAGTCGGGGTTATACTTCGTGAGCATTTCTAGGTGGATACGGGGGGGCTATCGCTCCCTTGCCGTGGGATGGTCTCCGGAACTCCTCCCGCATCTTGGTCTTTGGGTGTCTGCGGGGGGTTTCCTCGCCAAGTCTCCTCTTCGGGGTAATGAAGGTCTCCCCCTTTCGCTCCCCCCATCTGGTTCTTCGAGCCCTTTAAAAAGTGGTATATTACTCATTTTTTATGTGGGGCTCGTTGACTCCTGTCCCGTAAAAAGTTACTCCTTAAACTTTACTGATCTACTACTGCGAACTAGCCTTCTAATCTTTACTGGATAGTCTGTTTTAGTAGCTGTCGAATGAGATTTATTATATATATATGATATAATATATATATATATATATATTTATTATTATATATTATTTTATTATTATTACTATTATATATATATATATATTATATAATTAATATATATTATAATATATATATTATTAATATATAATATATTATTAATATTTATAATATATTAATATATGTATAATATATATAATATAAATATATTTAATATTAAATATATATATATTATATAGATTAATATATTATATATTTTATAATATTATTATAGTATTGATAATTACCAAATAATCGATTTTATGTATCAATATAACAAAGTATCGATTTTCAATTTAATAAATACCTGCAAAATCGAAAAAAAACTAAAATACAGATAAACCTGAAATATTTTTACTCTATAATAATTAATGATATTAAGTTATAAATTAATATTATTTATTAATATATATAATATATATATAATTATATTTATATTAATATTATAATATTATTATTATTAATATATATTAATAATATTTATATAATAATTATTAATATAATATTAATAATATTATATTATATTATAATTATTAATAATTAATTATATAATATATATTAGATATATAATAATTTATAATATAGTATATTATAATATATATATAATATTTATATTATAAATATAATATATATTATGGGCTCATCGTCGACTTCTCTACTTCCACGTATAATAGAAGTAAGTCATTTTTGATAACCTCACGATTATACGACAAAATGTTATGACTAGCGCGTCATAGTGTAGGAGACAGTATAGAACTATTTTTATTTTTCTTTCACACACAGCAATAACATTTATGTATATGACACAGTTATGTGTATCAGCTATATCTTAGTGTGAATTTGTTACTATATGTGAAGCTATGATATAGTGAAAAAATACAAATATTAATAAACAATTTAGTCACATAGAAGAGTAATTACTCAACTTAGCATAATTCTATTCGCGTTTATGTGGAGATGCTATATTGATTTAATAAATAATTTTGTATATTTTTTTTATATTATAATTTATAATTATCTATATATTCTTACTTTACTGAGAGGATGTGCACAGCTAATCTATATTTAAACGAGCTGTATATAATAGCGAAACAGATTTATGATGTTCTCTCCATTTCTTGGGAGGAAGTACAAACAGAGTATAATATTATTGTATGAAATCAAGATTAATTAATTGCCTTTCTGTGAGACAATGTGTTTAGTTGATCGGGAGCGTGTCGAGCTGTGAGAGAAATATATATATACAATACATCCGACGGCACTCAATGTATATGATCCTGACATGAGTTATTTATATATATCAATATTATATAATAAACACGCATAGTTCCAAATAGCGATGTAACAATTTGCACACTAAATTAGTAATGATACATTAACAAACTATATAGGTAACAGATAAATATATCATGGTCTAACGCGTGTATATAAAATTTTTCACTTAACTGGTATAGTCGATAGAACGATGTGTAGATAGGACAAGAATCAATATAGATTATCATATTTCTTTTGCTCTTATTATTATATTTTTAAATATTTCTTATATAATCACAAGATTCTGCATAATGTGGTCAAATGAATTTATTATAATTTCGTAGTGATGCAGTTATCATATTTTATTATTCAATATGTGTAAAGTCTGCTCTTAATTATCTATACGCTCTCTAATTTAGTAATATAACGCATTTTATTATACACTTTATGACAATGTGTTATCAGCCTATAGCATCTGATTGTATATAGTATAGTACCATAATAGATAGGTGCGACTCGCATCATATATAAGAGCATGGTCCATATATATTTTTTTATTATTTATTGTTTGGCTGAGTATTTATACTAGGATAAATTGTATATATTAGCCTATATATATATATATATATTAATATTATATATATATATAATATGATATATTGATAATTATATTTATTAATATATTATATATATAATATATATATATATATATAATATAATATATAATATAATATAGTTAATATATATTATATATTTAGTATTATATTATATATTAATCTATTATTATATTATATATATGTGTGTGTGTGTTGAGTGTGTGTGTTGATGTGTATGTGTGTGTTGGGTGTTGTGTTGTAGTGTGTGTAGTGTGTGTGTGTGTGTGTGTGTGTAGTGTAGTGTGATGTGTGTAGTGGTGTGTGTGGTGTGTGTAGTGTGAGTGTGAATTGTAGTGGTAGTGTGGTGTGTGGTGTGTTGTTTGTGTGTGGGAAAGACTTACTGCATTATGAGCATATTATTTTAGAAGAGCCTTTGCGCATGTTTTTTAAATTTATATAATTGACGTCGGATGTAATTCTCTTATATTTCAGGTTATTTTTTGTTTAATAATTTTATTTATTTTGAATTGTCCGGCCATAAGGTATAGTTAAATCTGTAATATTTCAATAGTTTTTAATTTAGGTGTGTTAAAGTGCTGAACTAGAAAATTCCTTTTTAAGAACTATATATAACTAAGCGAAGTAATGAGTTGTTGTTATGGTGTCGAAATATTACGCGCTCTGTTCAACTCTATCCAATACCTATCGATTACATGCATTTTTCAGGATAATAATTAATAAGGTGCTTACCCGCATTGTATTTGTTTCCGTCTTCTTTTTAGCGTATAATGTATTCAATCTGTTTGTGTATGGCTGACCGATCCTAGACCCTTCCAAGACCCGATGATCAGTGGTCGCAACTGCAGGCTACGAGAATATTAATTTATAAAAGATTTAAGTTAAGGTCTTATATATCTCCTCGATATGTTACTGGTATTTTATGAATGTCATATATGTTATGTAATTACTATGTCTAATTATTATTTTTGCCTTGTCGCTACCTAGATTCGATATTGTTACTTATTATTTTTAGTTGCATCTTGAATCAAAAATCTATTTTTGTTGTTTATTAGCACAGTCTATTTTTGCCGAGCAAAAAAATTAAAAAAAATAAAGGATAGTATGAGGAATAAGGTATTTAGCGATTCCAAATACTGATTGGTATACAAACATTATGATTTAAACTAAAAAATATGTATTCGGCTCCATTTATATCATGTATGCTGAATAATAATCAAAGATATCTTGCGATTTTTTCATTTATCTATATCGCCATAATTAATTTTAGTTTATGTTACGTTGTTAATTGTCATAATGGATAAATCCGCGATACTCTTTAATTAATTTTTGTCATATCTAATATCGTAAAATTTTCTCGAAATGGTGTAATAATTTGATCAGAGATTACATAATTTTTTAATTTTGATTAATCTGTTTGTATATACCCACATCAGTTTTTTACTTGCTGTTTTCATGGATAAAATAATTTTTGTAATTAACTATCACGTGATGACAAATAAACTATTCATTTTTTCTATCAAGCGCAGCAAATACATAAGATAATATAGTCTCTTCTAGATATGCATCATCATTTGTTTGACTTCTTATTATTTATTTTTATTATTTATTTATTTATTAATATTATTTATTTTATTATATTATTATTTTATCCTTTATTTATTTTATTATTTTTATTTATTATTGCTGAGTATAGTTATGATCCTTAATATTCTCTACTCCTCTGGTTCTTCGAGTAGAAACTAATCTTTGTACTTGCAGACTTAGACTAATCTCAGAATTGGTACAGTTTGACTCATTTCTCTAGACGTGGATTGCTCAACACCCATTCTTCGTCTCTCCCTACTTGCTGCTTCTTTGTCCTTCTCGAATGAGATGAAATATATCCCTATTAAAGGAACATTGCGTTTCTGTGAGACCTGGTCTCCCCTCACGAGGTTACGTACCTGAAATTTATAATATAATATATATATATTTATTATATTCTCTTATTATTTATATTTATACATATATATTATTATATTATATATATATATATATTTATATATACTTTATTAGTTATATTATTATATTATAATTATAATTATATTTATATATAATAATGTATTTAATTTTTAATATTATTAAAATTTATAGTATATATTATATATATGCTAGTATAGGATCCGTTGAGGATATATATAGTTAGGTATTGATAACTATATGTTATATATTAACGGGGAGTATTATTTATATATTATTATCATATTGATATATATTTATATGGTTTTATGCGGTTTACATTATGGAGTTATATATATTTTGTATCTTTTATATATACCTATCTTTCTCATGTGCGCTAAGACTACGGCATATATATTCTGCTTTTGAGTTATGAGCGTAGATAGTTCTTATTAACCATAAAAAGTATCATATCCGCAACTTATCAATCTTATGATCGAAATAGGAGTTTTTCTTTATGAGCTTCACTATACTTTTGCTTAATTATAATTGAATTCAAAATGAATTTTCCTGAAACCGAAATTATTGAGTGCGCTCACTCAGTTATTATACATAATATGTTTGCTATCACGTCATATTGGTACGTGATTGAAGCTAGGTATAGGCGCAGGCAGTCTGAGAGCGTTGGAGCGTAACGTATTCGTTTTACTATTATTACTATGTATGGGTGTAGTTGTCTAGGGTCCTTTTAGCAACTAGCCTATCTTATATAGCTACGGGTTGAGATCGCTACTTACGCCTAGGTACAGCTCATCAGGGCTCTTGATTTTGTGGGAGCACATTAATGTCACCTATAGGTATTATGCCTACTCATCCAAACACAGTAGCTATTATTTTTATAGCGACATATAGAGAAACTAAATATTATATATTATATAATATGTGTTCTCTCTATATTATATATATTATCTATCTACTATTATCTATATATATTACTCACTTCATTACTTATATATCTCTATCTATATATTTTATTATATTATATCATTTATATACTTATTATAATCTATTATTATATATATCATATAATCTCATATATTACTATATCTATTATACTAATAGATATATTTATGAATATATATTGACAATTATTACTTCCTAGGTCAGGATATCATTTATAATTACATCTGAAGCATCTGAATATAAGTTATAATGTATCTATATTACTTATTATATTTGAGTGAGCTATAATACTTATTGTGACATGATATATTTATTTTATACTATATTAGGTTATGTATATGTATTTGTGTATGTATATTCTCTATAATAATTTTATATCTATATATTATGTATATGTATACCTATAATACTTTATACGTAATTCACCTATAACTATCTATCTCATCTACTTTATATTATATATATATTAGTATATATTTTTTCCCTATACATACTACCATTAAAATAGTATATATATCATGATATATTTAATAATTATTATCCGATTTATATTGATATAATATCTCATACTACCAAAAATTTAGTCAGTATTATCTAATATATTTCTATATATCGTCTCTCATATAAATATATATATATATATATATATATATATATATAAGGGGATGCCATGGGCGTAGGCAGGATTCATTTTGGGGGCAAAAGTTGAGTTATAATATATATATATACTTTATATAATATTTATATATTATTCTATATTATTATTATATATTTCTACCTATATTTATATATATATAATATATATATATATATAATATATATTATATATATATATATATATATATATACTATATTTTATATATAATATATATATATATATATATATATATATATATAAATTATATATATATATATATTATATATATATATATATATAATATATATAGTAATTATATATATATTAATATATATATATATATATATTATATATATATTTAGCAGCTTTATCCGCCAAATGCTATCGACTAACTGAAGTTCCAGCGGAGATACTGTTCTGAAAATGCTAGCTGTATAAAAAATGTCTATCTACAGCTACTTAGTTGACTTCAAGCCAATTGATGTATAAAAACATTTAAAACTATTAAAAAAAATGTATGTTTATAATAACGTAAGTAATTTAATAATTTACTCCTTCAGTTTTTTCTACTATAAACGCTTAAAACGTGTCTGGCAACATATAAAGATCAGTTTGTTATTTCGCCAGGGAAAATTAGGGGGGGCAAGTGCCCCGCCCCCTGCCCCCCCTGCCTACGCGCATGGGGGATGTGTAGGTCAGAAACTCACTGTATAATATAATATGAGTAGATCCTCTTTCAGTTGTAGGACATGTGGCGAGGGCATCTTCGACCGATGAAAACATGTCTTCAGATTGGCTCCAACGAGGGTTGGCAACGTTTACAGAAGCGAACCACAGGCGGAAACACCGGAAGTCAAGGAGCAAGAACGTGTGGTTCCCTTGATCTAACATTAATTTTATATATATATAATATATATATAATATATTATTATATTATATATATATATTATATATATTATATATAATTATATATATATAATATATATATAATATATATATTATATATTTATATATATATGTATTTATATATATTATTATATATATATATTATTAATATATATATATTATATAATATATATATATAATATATTATATATATATATATATATATCTTTCATTTAAAATTTTATTAGAGTATGAGACTTGGGACATTTTGAAAGTGTATTCAAATATATAGTATACAATACAAATGCTTTCGTTTTTATTTACATTTTTCTGTGCACTTGATTTACACTTTACTTAGATACATGTAAAATTGTATTCTTTTAAGGTAGGTTATATTTCTTATTACTCTAGGCCCGTTTTTCATATTTGTTTGGTAGATATTTATTGTATTTGATTCCTAGTTTTATGTTCGTGATGTTAAGGTGTTGAATTAAATATTGAAGCTAACTTGAGAGAGAGAGAGAGAGGAGAGAGAGATGAGAGAGAGAGAGAGAGAGAGAGAGAGAGAGAAGAGAGAGAGAGAGAGAGAGAGAGAGAGTATATGATTTTATAGTAACAAAAATAAACACTGTTAATAAAAAAAAATTACAAATAATTAAATTAATCACAATTATTAAAGGGAAATCTTTATCGTCTATCCAAGAACATTATTTTTAATGCTGGAAATAATAGGACCCATAAATATGCTTTTCTTGGAAAAGGAGACGAAGGGAGGGCTGATTTTAGATAACAAATATCACTATTTTATCTCTTATAAGATAAATACAACCGTTAACGCAAGTTTATGAACCAGTTGCAATTATAATAAATAGTTTTATAATTGTCCTCAAAACTGCAGAGCTGCGGAAGCCGGAGTTGGAGTTCGTGGAGCTCAAGTGTTTTGGATGGAGATGAGACGGAGCCGCACATATATTTTAAAATGAGGAGCTGATCGGGAAAATTTAATTGTGAGCTAGAGTCGGAACCGCTTTCCGGCTCTGCAATCTTGCTTAAAAGTCTTTTAAAGGTTTATTATAGATTAATCTTTCTACTATTATATATATAATAATATAATATATATATATATATATATATATATTATATATATATATATATATTATATATATATATATATATATAATATATTATATATAATATATATATATATATATTTATATATATATAATAATATTATATATATTATATATATATTATATTATCTATATATATATAGTATTATTATATATTATATTATTTATATATATATATTTATAGTATATATATATATATATTATATAATATATATATATATATATATATATAATAATAATAATAATAATAATAATAATACATAATAATAATAATAATAATAATAATAATAATAATAATAATAATCATAATAATAATAATAATAATAATAATAAATAATTAATATATAATAATAATAATATATAATAATAAATAATAATAATGGGAAAACCCACGCCAATACAGCCTAAGAAATCTCTACGCGCGCAGACGAGGACTTAAGAAAGGAAGAATTAAATATAGCAGGAAAACAGATCGAAGGCAGAGAGTTCCACAGAACAGAGATGGCTGGAATGAAGGAAAGTTACTTCAACTGATAACGCCTGCGGTTCCAAATATTTGCCCAAAATTTGTGGGAAAGCAGGACACTCCTTGTGGTAAGAGAGAGACGCAATGGTGGCGAATGCTAGAGGTCAACTCTCTCGAGCAGCTGCCGTTGTATTACCTATAGTAAAGAAGGATGGAGCACCAACGTCCCGTCGCAGAGATAGAGGATCAAAGAGTTAGAAAGTAGGGGACAGTTTATTAATCTTTTAGATTAGACTCAGCCCTATCTAAAAGAAGAGTGAACCGGAGCACAGTCTTCATACAAGGGCAGATAAGACCCTTATATAATACTGGAGTAACTGTGCAGAAGGAAAAAAATTCGCAACCGGAACATAATCCCCCAGTTATTTTGAGGCCACCTCATCAACCGTTGTGGTGTGTAGGTTTCCAAATAGATTATTGTTTATTGGTCCAGTACCAGATGTTTATGTTGTCAATAGATTTAAGATGGAGAGTCCGTCGAAGAATGATTATAGGAAAGTTATGGTGTTTTTGTTGTGTGTGAGTAGAGAGATGAGAGCAGAGAGAGAGAGAGAGAGAGAGATGAGAGAGAGGAGAGAGAGAGAGAGAGAGAGAGAGAGTTAGAGGGAGATGGGGATGAGAGAGAGAGGAGAGAGAGTAGAGGAGAGAGAGAAAGGTAGAGAGAGAGTTGAAGAAGTTTGATTTTCGAAGAGTTCCATTCTACTCGCATCAAGGTTGCTGGTGTACCCCACCAGAAAATTCCCATCCAGACGGCCAAGAATAGATCGGAAAGCTGAAGTCGAGAATCAATTATAGAAGCAAAAGATGGGAGCAGATTTGAAATGAGTGTAAGAAAGAAGAATTGATTTGTCATCGCATAAGAATAAAGCAGAGTTAGAAGTTAGCAGCTGAGAAGATCAATAATAGAAAAGTAAGAATATGAAGTTGAAGATAAAAAAAGAACCTGCGGAACATTACCAAACAGTTAACAGGTTAAAAGGAAGAAGAGGTCATTCTCCATCAACAAGTGCCGATATGGAACGATCTGAGAGAAAATTAGACGAAAGTGAGCAAAGAGAAGGAGGAAACCCAAAGAGAGGAAGCTTGGAGGGCAGTGACGCATGCCATACCCGGACAAAGGCTCTGGATATGTCAAGTGCACCACACTGACCTCCCATGTGAGTCCTAAGGAGGAAGACCATAACATCAGTGTGATAGGAAAAAATGTGACCAGTTGCTTTTCCTTCCAAATTTTAGAATACTTACTTTGCATTTTAGGCCAAAACCACACTGTCGTATGATAAAATTGCTATTGAAGATAATAATTTCATTTCATTGTGTTTGCTCACCGCCCCCTAGGGCTTACTGCCCCTTAATCAAGCCTAGAGCCTCCCCAGGAGGAGCTATCTGTTGATCTGAAAGCAGGGAATAAGATTCCAGATGATCCAGGAAATGAAAGTTGAGGAGAGTTTCAAAGATTTGGGACATAATACAAATGAGAGCTATAGGGCGATAATTTGAAGGATCAGACTAGCTACCCTTCGTCGAGATCGGTTGAACATATCAGCGCTCCAGCGCTGAGGAAAAGTGTTAGTATTAAGGCATAGAGTAGAGCCGAACGAGGCAAATGCCAGCTCGGAAGCAAGCCCAACACAAAACACGAGGGGGAATGCTGTCTGTGCCATTAGCATTCCTAACGTTCATAGATCTCAGGATCTCACGCACCTGATCATGTGTAATCACATGCAGAGCCTTGGGACACCTGAGAGGAGAAGGAGTAGGAGGGGAGTTGCTAGGATCCTCCAGGATGGAATTTAGATGAAAAAAAGAGGAGTATTAGCTACAAATCTGATTCTTTACACATATAAAACCATAATAGTTAAAAAATAATTAATACAGGGACAGCCAACTTAATTGTATATAAGAAGTCTTAATGGGAAAAATAACTAAACATACTCTAGGAACAACACTCAACCCATTGGAGCTCCGGTATAACACATCCTATCACCACAGAATCTAAACTATAATACTGTCATATTTAATATATATATATATTATATGATTATATAAATTATATATATATATTATATATATATATATATATATATATATATATATATATTATATATATAATATATATATAATATATATTATATATATATATATATAATTATATATATATAGATATATATATATAATCCGCTCACGGAAGTTCTTACAGTTCATTATTTTTTCATACAAGATTTAATTGAAGAAATGAAAGCATAAAATACAAAAGCAAATGCAACCAACCCCCAAAAAAATTATTTTATTCCCTCTGAAAAGTGAAACTGCTTGCCAAATAATAATA
>JABUQX010099336.1:5000-19068 GCA_015478945.1 Trachelipus rathkii
GTGGCTGAGTTTTATTTTCTTGAGGGCTTTGATGATTTCCTGTTTTGAGGTGTGTGTGTTTTTGACTCTGGTCATATATATATAATATATATATATATATATATATATATATATATATATATATATATATATATATATATATATTATTATATTATATTTAGTATATTTTATATAATTTATTATATTTAATTATATATTATTAATTATTTTTTTTATATATTATATATATATAATATTATAGCTTAATATATTTTATATGATATATATATATTTATATTATTTTTTTTATTATAATATATTATATTTTATTTTATTATTTATATATTATATATCTATTTATTATATTTATATATTTTACTGTATATATATTATTATTATTTTAAAATTTTTTATAAATATATTACACATAAATAAATTTATATATTTATGATATATATGTTATATATATATATATAATTATTTATAATAATATATAATATATATATAGTAGATTATATATATAATATAATATTAAAAGTATATATATATATATATATATATATAGTATATATTATATAATATAGAATATTAGTTTTGTTATATTTGTGTTCTTTAAGTTTTTGGTGTTTATACACATTATTTTATCTTATATCGCTGTGCTTGATGGTGGGTAACGGTATGGCACTTAAGAGGGGTCATTATAATACAGTTTCCCAAATTTATGTTTCATATCCCTATTCATATATAATATATTATTATATATAATAATTATAATTATATTATATATATATATATATATATTTAGTATATAGTATATATGTATATATAATATATATATAATATATATTATATTATAATATATAAAGAAATATGAGAAAGGATTATTTTAAAAAGAAAAAGTATTGTGTCATGGCAATTTTATTTTTTAAGATTATGTCTTTTTTTCTTTTTAAGGTTTGCTAATGGTTTCTTTACCGGGGCAAATATCGCATTAGATCATTACACATTATGTGCAAGTTGACTAGCACTCGCCACTCTTTTATACCAAATGAAGTTTTCCTATACAAATGGTGGCAAGGCTAAGGTTGGATGTCCCCGTTAGTATCACGATGTGACAAAATCGACACTAAAAGAACCTACCAGTCCATTCGTAATTGTTTTCAGAGCTGTAAAAGGGAATGCGGACCAGAGGCTGATATTTCCTTGGATCACTTTTCAATTTTAGAAGGTTCTTGTGATTCGGATACCGGAAAATTAATGAAACATTTTATTCTTTTAGGCCATTAACTTCTTCACCCTTTTTCTTTGATATTAAATCCCTAAAATCGGGATTAAGTCTTACTCCTTACATTCAAAAATCTCCTTTGGAAGAAACTCCAAAAGGTATGAAGAAAAATCATTCATATGACAACCTTACCACAGCCTTTGATTTATGTTCTCTCTTCAAAACTTGTGCCGATTGTGTATTATCATCAATAGAAGACTGTACTTGGTGTGCGAAAACACATTCGTGTGCTTATCGTATCGCAGAAGCAAGAGGTTGTTCACTCATAGCTGTCATAGGGAATTCGGTTTAGTTTTTTATTGCTGATAGATTTTCTTTACAACTGTAAATATGATAAAATATGTTTTATACTATTGTAATTTTTTTTAAATTATCTTCGCTTTCCTCTGTAGATGTTTTATTTATCTTTCTCCTCTCTCTCTGTCTCATCTCTCTCTTCTCGTCTCTTCTTCCTCTATATATTATATATACTATTATATTATTATATATATTATATATATTATATATATTATTTATATTATTATATATATTTAGATGCAGATGAAATAAAATCAGGACGATGTGGGTGTCAAGAATGGTACCAGATCAGCCAAGAATTGTATCCTTTGAGTTTTAATATATTATTTTCACAGTCGAAATATACAGGTAATTTATATATATATATTATAATATATATTAATATATATATATATATTATATATTATATATATATATACTATATTATATTATATATATATAATATATTTTTATATATATATATATAATATATATATTATATTATATTACTATCTATATATTATATATATATATATATTATTATATATTTATATATAATCTATATATATATATATATATAATATATAAATATCTAGTATATATATTGCCTTACTTATAATATATATATATATTATATATATATATATATATTATATATATTTATATATATATTTATACTATATATATATATATATTTATATATTTATATATATATATATATATTATATATATATACTAATATATATTATACTTATATATATATTATATATATATATATAATATATATATTATATATATAATATATATATATATATTATATACGGTGTTTAGTGTGTGTCTGTGAAAGATTTTCAACAATTGTTTATTCTTGAAGTACAAATTAAGGCTATATTGTTTTTTTTATCAATATTCTTTTTTAAATATAGATTAAAAGTACATGGAATATAAAGTAGAGTTAGAATATTACTATATATATATTAATATTTAAAATAATTTTATTACTTATATTATATAATATATATTTATATATATATATATATATTAAGTATATATATTCTATAGTATAAAAGTTTGTAAAACGAGAACCTCATTATTTACTATATTATATATGTATAACTTAGGACATTAGTTTCATTTTTTAATCTCATACGAGATTATGTATATATATATACTATATATACTATAATATATTATTATATATTATATATATATATATTATATATATATATATATATATACTATATATATGTATATAGTATATATTTCGTTCGTGCTTCTCTTTTTTGGGAACACATTTAATATAAAAAGGAGCAGAATAGTCTGAAATCAACGGGGGGAGTAAATTTATTCATCGTTTCGGAACAGCTGTTCCATCCTCGAGGATACAAACTATAATAAAAATATAAATAAACATAAAATCAAGCAAAATTAAACAGTAATAATAATATAATAATATAAATAATAATATAAGTATAATTAATAATAATTATAATAATATAATAATATATAATAATTAGATATAATAATAATAATGAATATAATAATAACAAATGTGGTGAAACACAAATGGACGCGCCAACTATGTAAAGGAAATTTAATAAATTGATATTTATAATGGGATGCATAACAAAATATTGGATGAGTGGTTGAACAATCAATTTAGATGAAAGCAAAACTAAACCGAAATGAATAAAAATAAAAAATAAAAATATTAATGGAAATGATAAATAATAAAAATGATTGCAAAAAATAATAATAAACAGTATAAATAATTGATGTTTCAAGTATCCATATAATCCGAAATTTAAAGCTAATATAATTTAATCAGTGTCAGGCAGATAACTAGTAGTTAAATAAATTAAATCTTATTAATCAAGGTTAAATCAAGGTTGAGACGAGCAGAAATGGACTTCATTTAGTATTGTAGATTAAATGGACCACTGTCGTTATTGAGACTAGGCTTTAAGATTATGTATGAACAAAGATTTCAAAATATGTAGGTTGGTTTTTTACGGTGTTTGTGGGCAAGTATAATTGAATGGGAGTGATTAAGAGGGTGATTATTAGTGTGAGAATGATCTTTGATGGTGGAGTGGGCTGGGGAACATAGAAAGTTGTTTGTCCGAGAAGAAACACCCCGGTGCTCGTCGATCCTTAAGTTGCGCAGGGTGCTCTACGTAGATTGGTGCGCAGCATCACAAGAAAATTTGTAAACAACAGAGGACTTAAGAAGAGTTCTATCCTTATGATTTAAAATAGATGAAATGTGTAAACGAGGAGTGAAGATGATGTGATGTTGAGTTGGGATAGAGGTCCTGAAAATACTTGCGATAAGGTCTTTTTTTATTTTAAGGGTATATGGGGTTCGTAATAAATGGCAACTGACGAAAAGATCTCTTTTTTTGGGTTGACTATAAATTAGTTAGGGTAATTTGGAATTTAAATAGATTAATGGTCTGTAGATTAATGAGACGGGAAATAGTTTTGAAGTGGAAAAATTTAATGAAGGAATTAAAAAATTTCTTTTTTTTATGCAAAAATTTTTTTAAAAAAAAAATAGGAGGAAGATAAATGGTAGGCTCTATGTAGTAAAGTTTTTATGCTGTTACATTTGTATAAAAGGGGGGTGTGACTAAAAAAGTTCAAACCAAGTCCAGTGAATGTCTTTTTCCTATAAATCTCTGTGGTGAAGTCGAAAGAGGATTTATTAATTATAAGATCGAGGAAGGACAGAGAATTGTTGCTTTCTTCTTCTCTAGTGAATTTAATGTTGTGGAGTTGAGCATTAAGATAATTAAAAAAAGGAAGTATACTGTTTTTGTCCTTGAATAGTAAAAAGGTGTCATCCATGTACCTCTTATAAAAAGAAGGTTTGATCTGGGGGGGACATTGGTTCAACCACATAGTTTCATAATGATTAAGATAAAAGTTTGCTAAGGTAGCGCTAAGGGGAGAGCCCATAGCTAACGAATTTGATTGGCAATATAGTTCATTATTAAAGAAGAAATAAGTGTCCTTAGTTGCCAAATCGAGTAGGTACTTGAATTCCTGTCTCTCTCTCTCTCTCTCTCTCTCTCTCTCTCTCATCTATAAGTATCTGATTATATATATATTATTATATATATATATATATTATATAATATATATATATCTTATTATATAGTGTAATATATATATATATATATGATATTACTATATATATAATATATTATATATACCACCACCAAGCTCATAACCTGCACATAAAACACCTGGGAGATAATGCAATCCTCCTAATTACAGACAGTCTTCAATAAATCTGGCAATAATACATTCCCCCAATCTGTGATAACAAGCTACATAATGCCTAACTCAAACAAAAAAAGAACAAGTCCCTTTCTCCCTATGCCATTTCTCTGCTTGTTTCCATCAGTAATTGCTAGAGAAATATGATTAAATAAAATTTCGCAATTTATTCTCTCAGACTTCAAACGGATTTAAAAGCACCACTCTATCACAAGCCTACTCTATTCCTCAAGCACATCATTACGCTTCACATCACTTTACCATAGATATACTCCAGCAATAGACATAGACAAAGCATTTGAACGTCCACACAATCCTAATTCAAAATTCCAGTCCGTTTAGAAAAATGACAAAAAATTGGGCATTTCCCGCATTTCTCACAACCGTTTTGGCAAAAGTATTATATAAAACAATGTCTCCCACTTCTATCAAATTACAACGGGAGTCCAAGGGAGGCATTCTCTCTCCATTTTATTCACTTTTTCACTGCAGACGCTACCAACCCATCCGCATCACTCCACAAATAATACAGTATGCAGACGAATTAAGCTCAATTCCAACCCAGACGTAACACAGCCACACAAATACTCGAATCCTCCCTCTTTAGAAACTGGTTTATAACACAGAATGACAGCATCCTTAGTCTCTATACTACTATTAGCACCCGACGACATCAATCCTCCTCCATCCTTAATTCTCTGAATAATAACCCTTCACTTTAACAAACCCAAAAATACTAAGGACTATACTCTGACACAATGAGTTTTCCCCCATATTGACAATCGACTCACAACTCAACGAACTAAACACCTCTCGAACCTTCCGCACACAATTTCAAGCGACAGTAAACACACTACTAACTACTATCTATAAACAATTCTTGAACTGAATTAATTTACGCTCCCAGTATGGTTTCCGCTGAATTTCAAATCAAACACAATAACTCAAATTCACTACAGGCCTTAGATATTGAATCAAAGTTTGGATTCTAATACCACCATTTAACTTTTACGATTCCGATGAATAATCATCCTTCCCATTTCCACACATCTGAGATGGTAGGGCCCATTCTATCAAAAGACCGTAACCAACCCATTCATCGTCACGCAAATTCTCTCAATATCCCCTCTGACAAAAGACAAAATCAACCTTTACTCATTGCACAATTTATTACATACCTAATAATATAAATTCCGCCGCACTCCATAGGCCATCGGCTTTCACATACCATTTCCCCTAACAACGTTACTTCAAACCGTCCAATAATACTTTATTAATATCCTCTGATCCCTAAAACTCTCGTTCCCAGATAGAAGAAACGCTGTTAGAAGAGCAAATGGACATTCGCTAGGTGCAGGATGTCGGGGTCACCACACGGAGCTCATGCAATATAAAGCATAAGAATTTAAACTTGACAACGTAATCCCCATTGCACCAGATGCAATATTTCAGGATACCATAAGAGACCTCTTCTGAGATGCGCAGACCCGACGCACCCGTGCTCTTCTATATCCTATATCACCTCGACTGTGGAACGGCCGGTGGCGGGGCCGGCTTTCCCTGGAAGCAGTGTGGCCCTCCAATTTAAGGTGGGCCAGGGGCAGAAGTTAGTAAGTAGGTATATAGGTATATATATATTTAAATATATATTATATAATATAATAATATAATATATAACTTATATAATTATTTATATATATATTATATGATCTTATATTATAATATATATATATATATGTATAATATATATATATATATATATATAGCGTATATATATATATTATATATCGTATATATATATATATATTATATATTAATATATTATATTATATATATATATTATTATATACTATATACTATATATATTATATATATTATATATATATATATATAATTACTATTCAGTTTCCCAAACGTAATTAAACTGGTTTGCATTATTTACAATGGAAATGAATTATCCGGACAATTTTGATAACGAAAAGTCAACGCTTGAAAGAAGTGACGTCGATAGCCCAATATCAGGTATGAACGAAGAGGTTATGGGAAAGGATTGAAAAAATATGCATTGATCGTAAATCTTTGGATAAAAGGGTGATAAAAAGTGCAAGGGAATTTCAGTATATAATAATAATAGAATACAGGTTAAACTAAGTTATATAATATAATAATAATAATAATAATAATAAATAATTAATATTAAATATTATAATAAGTAATAATATAATAATAATAATAATAATAATAATATAATAATATAATTAATAATAATATAATAATAATATATATAATAATAATAATAATCTATATAATATAATAATTAATCAATAATAATAATAATAATAATAATAATACTAATAATATAATATTAATAATTTCTGAGGAATAGGAAAACTTTGTTTAGATTATTATAAATTTTTATAATTCTTTTGATTTATTATGCTCAGGGATGATTTATTATTATTTATTATATTTTATTATTAATTATTATTTTATTTATTATTATTATTATTAATTATTATTAATATTATTTATATTATTAATTATTATTATTATTTATTAATTATAACTACTATTAAATTAATTATTATTATTATTGTTGAATATTATTATATTATTATATTATTATTTCTTACTATTCATTTATTTTCACCTGATCGATTTTTAAGTGTCGTAAGAACACAAAATTATTTTTATTAAGTGAGAAGTATTCTTTTCTCTTTTCTTTCTTCTTTCTTCTTCTTCTCCCTAGTCCTCCTAGTCTTCTTCTGCTTGTCCATGTTGTCATTATTTCTTGCATAGAGTTTTATATTAAAATAATTCTTTCCTGCTTGAAGATAGTTATCTCGTATGAAGGTGATATATTACACTAGTCGGGCAGAGCCCTTTTTCAAGGAGGGGGCAGCCTTTATTGGTATTTTCGTGGGGAACGAACTTCCTAAAGTGATTTTCAATTTTGGCCTTTCTCTTTTCAATTGGTGAAGCTCATTTAGCTTCTTTTCTCTATAAACTGTAGCTATGGCTTGCTAGGAACAATTATATTTAATCTTTTTTATTATTTCTTATTTTATCAATTTTTTTCTTAATATACGAGTCATTCATTCAATTCATCTTAGGTTATCATTCGGTTAGGTTATGATTAGGTGTATATATAGATTAGGTTATATTTTTTTATATTAGGTTATTAATTTTAGAAGAAAATTTTTTATTAAACCTAACTTTTATCTATTTTCTTATCATATGTTGCATAAATAAAATATACAAAGTAGGGGATTATTATCTTATTTTTCCCCGATATAATCTTAGCAGTTGCTCATCTTTTTTCCCCGGTTATAATTTTTTAATTCTAGCATACATTTATTTTTTTAATTATAATGCCTTAACTTACAGTTACTGCAACTTATTTTTAGAGATATTTATACTGTCTTGTTTTATTTACTGATCATTTTATTATTTTGTTAGGGGACTGGCCAAATTGGTCGAATTGGAAAATGGTCGAGGTTTATGGATTATGGTTAATGGTGTTAGGTTTATGTAGTTTTAAGTTTAAGAGATATACTCTAATAAGTGTAATTTAGGTTAGGTTATGGTCGTTACTTGGTTTGTTGGATTTCGTTAGAGAACTTCTAGTTAGGGTAGGTTAGGTTTAGGTTAGGTTTAGGTTTATAGGTTGGGTTAGGTTAAGTTACGTTAGGCTAGGTTTTGTTTGTGATTTCGTTAGAGAAACTCTAAATACAGTTAGGTTTAGGTTAGGTAAGGTTAGGTCTTATTCGTTTCTTTATTTGTTATGGCTGTTTTGTTGGATGTCGTTAGAGAACTCTAAATATAAATTAGGTTAGGTTAGGGTTTATGGTTTTAGGATTGGGTTAGGTTAAGTAGTTGTTTTTGTTGGATTCGTTAGAGAAACTCTAAAAATCAGTTAATTTTTTTAGGTTATTGTTGAGAGCTGTGGTTTGTTAGGTTAGGTTAGTTACGCAACTGTACAAAATTTATATGAATTTGCAATTACGACTCTAATTAGGCAGGTTATTTTTTTTTTTTCACAAATGGTTGACAACCCAATAAGGAAAATAGCATATTACAGAATAATCGGTCTGCTACTTGTTTTAGTAAGCTCTTACACCATATATTTTATTTTTTTTTTTTTGGGGGTGGGGTTTTGGTCTTCTCATCTTGCATCTGCTTTTTCTACAAAGGTTTTTTATCGCGATAGGGTTCCATCGTATTTAATTTTCATTTAGTTTTTGGGATTGTGCTTTACTATTTAATTTTACTTTTATTTCTTCCTTATTCTATTTCTTTCTATTTCTATTTAAACTGATTTCTATAATTTATAATGCGCATCCTTAAGAATTTCCTCTTTGTTATTTCCCCTTTTTCCCCACAATTAAGCGACCATCTATAAGTTTATTTATTAAAGCAATGAAAGTAATGCACGGGACTAATAGGGTAAACACAAATTATTTTAAAAGGAAAGGATGAAAAAGGAATAAAAAAATATGAAGATTATTTTTTTTCTGAACATTGGAAAGAAGTTTTTTTTTTTTTTCTTTTTTTTTAGAGAAAAATGATACTTTTTCTCATGCACAAAATAAATAACTAATCAATGACAAGGAACTTAATGTAATATATATTTGTAGGATTTTCAGAATACTTATATTACTGCAATTTGTGCGCTATTTTATATATATATATATATATATAATACTATTATTATATTATATATATATATATATATATATATTATATATATATCTATATATATATATATATATATATCTATATATATATAATATTATCTATATATATATATTATATTTTTAAATATATTTATTATATATTATATATATTATATATATATATTATATATATATATATATATATAGTATACTTATATATATATATATGATATAATATTACATATCTATTTATATATATCTAATATTATATATTATACTATATACTTATAATATATAATATATTTATTATATTATATTATGTATTTATTATAGATGTGTTGATGTGTGTGAGTTCTTGTAGCTCGTGGACTAAGGCGCGAGTTTGTTTTTGTTCGTTAAAAGATCGCAAATTTTTCTTTTCCGCGAAGAGCCTTGTAGAGTTACATTTATCCATGCTGGATCTTGAACGGAATAATATAATTAGACGTCAGATGTAGGAGATTTTATGTATTTTAATTTATACAGTTTTAGGGAATAGGTATTTCACTAATCTTTTTAATACTCAAAATTTGCTACTTCGACTTAAATCATATGCGCAACACACCACGTAACAGTTTTTAATTATTAGCATAAAAACATTCTTTCTCATGTTCTAGCATATAAGGTTGGTTCGCTTCTCATTTTGGTATGCGGACAGTCAGTGGCTAAGATTTTCTCAATATATGTGAACTGAAGAGAGTTCGTATAAAGCAAGATAATTTTTTACATTAGTATTCTAGGTTATGAAATATCGTGTTAAACTTTTCCCTGAAGCCAAAAGGACCCTTACTGTGGTAGTAATGAACTTCAAATTCAATTTGCAAAAGAGGTTCGCATGGCCAACCTAACTAATAACTAACTATATATATATATAATCCTATTATATTATTATATTATATATACTATAATATATATTATATATATATTATTATAATAATATATTTAATATATATATATAATTATATATATTACTTATATATATATATATATTAGTATATTTTATATATATTGTATATATTATATATATTTATATATATATAATGTATGTATATTAAATTATATATATATCCTCATATAACTTACTATATTATATTATATAATATATATATATATATTATATTTTATATATATAATATCTCTATATTTATTAGTATATATATATATATTATCTATATATTATTATTATATTATGTCTATTTATATATATATATGTTATTTTAGTTTTATATAATATTATTATATTATTATATTTCTGTATAGTATATAGTAGTTTACTATTTTATTATATTACTTATATACTATATATATATATATAATTATAGTTATATATATATATATATATAATGTATAGTGATGAAGAATTAAGGAGAGTGGAGGGTGCCTACTATTAATATGCAAATGATTTGGTTTTGTGTGGCTATCTGAGAGAGTTTAAGAGGAGTGGGAGAGGATTTGGCAGGGTTTTTATAAAGGAGGGGTTTTGAAAGTAAACGTATTAGTAAGGTTTGGTTGTGAGTGAGGACAGTCTCGGTGTGAGGTTATGTTGGATGGCGAATAATTGGAGCAAATGTCTGAGTTATATAATTTTACAATTATTAGTTGGAGAAAGAGAACGAGGATGCAGTGTGAAGTAAGAAGGTTGTGCATTGGAGGGGGTGGGCTTGTGCAATTATATGTTGTGGGTAAAGGGATTAATTCTTGTAAGGTGTGCTAGGCCTTATATGCGGTGATGTTTGTTTATCAGGTGTGTTTATATTATCATGTAGTAGTGAGACTATGGTCTGAAATACCAGGTTATAGATCTATATAGTTAACAGTATGGTTTATGTGGACAATTGAGGATGACGTTTAGGTGAGTTGTGTGGTTGAAGAAAGGGGTAAATTGAGAGAATAAATGAAAGTACTTTGAGATGGTTAGGTCATGTGGAAGGATGGATGTTGGTTGGTTGGCTAAGCTGATGTATAGTCACTATAGTGATGAGTGTACTGGGACTCGACCAGTTGCAAGGCCGAAGAAAGAAATGGATTGAGTTTGGTAGAGGAATATGCATCAGGAAGAAATTGTGAGTTTGGCAGAGATGAGAGAAGGTGCGATAATATGAGTATGGCGGTTTTGTGATGGGGGTTGCGTTGTGAGCCCCTGGCAGAGATGAACCACATTGACGAGATGCCAATATGTGGATGGTGTTCGTAGTGCCCGTGATTCTCTATGGTGGATGTTTCTGACGGGCGAGAGTTCTCATGAAGGTTTAAAGGGGGCGTAAGGCTGGTTTATTTTCGAGCTTGCGTCATATTTTTTTATACTACTTTTTTATAGTATGCATGTTGGCACTTTATCCCCAGTCTTGGGGAGAGAAGGTGGTACTGATGATGATGATGGGATGGATATATATTTTAAATTTCTATATTATATTTATATTATTTACTATTATTATATATTATTTTATATATATATTTTATATATTATTATATTAATATATAAAAATATATATTATTATGTATTATATATTATATATATTTATTATAAATATTTTATTTATAGTTAGATTAGTGGATTCTATATTTTATAGTGTAGTTAGTATATATATTAGTCATATAATAATACTTATATATTATGTATATTATATTATATATTTATATATAATATAACTATATTATTTAATATAATATATGTATATATCTATATTTATAGTATAATAATATATATATATTATATATATATTATTAAATATATATATATTTATACTATATATATAGTTATATGATATATATATATATGTATATTTATATATGATAATATTATATATATATAGTTATATATTATATATTATAGTATTATTAGTATATACTTATTGTATAGTTATATTTATTATAGTATTATTATATATATATAGTATATGTATATTATATATATTATATATATAATATTGATATGTATAGTGATATATCTGTATATAAAAGTATACTTATATATTTTAGATATATTTATATATATATATATATTAGTATATAGTATATATATATTTATTTTATATATTATATATATATATATTATATTATATATATATATAATATATAACTTATTTTAGTAGATCATATATTTTAATGAGTTGAGATACATTATATATGAACTTTCTTTTACATGAACGCAAAGACTGCAGCAGAGACTTCATTAAGTTTGTATAGGAGCAGATGTTGTTATTTTCAAAAGTTTCGAAATTAAATGTTATTTTTGAAAAAGGTGATATTATGTTCCCTTTAAGGAGGTTGAGATTATTTTTGGAAATTTAAAAAAACTTTATTATATATTATATAGTATATTATATATAATATTATATATTATATATATAATATATTATATATTTATATATATATAATATATATATATATACTATATATATATAATCTAATATTTATGTAGTATATATGTGATCATCTGTTTTTATCCTCTGTCATATGCCCATATCGTTATCGATTGCTATTGATATGCTCGAAATTATAGTTTTGAGAAAAAATCAAATATAAAACTGTATTCAGGGAAAATTAAAATCTGTATTTGTAAATAATAAGAGCTTCACATCTTTAAAAATATTTTTAAAAAAAGTTTAAAAATATGCAACCTAAACGATATAAAGCCTTAGTTATCATTAATATTTCAAATACCAAATTAATATATTATATTATTTATTCACTTTCCATCGTGTCCATTACAAAAAAAATTTGCCTTTATTATATGTATAATATATACTGAAAATATTCTTCTAGACACTTTTCACTATTGTGATGCGTTGGGTCTACATTTTTTATTCGAGATAAGTAATTTATGAAAAAAAATTGACTTCAGTTTCATGGGACAGGGATAGATTGGACGGAGGCATATTATAATACTAATAATATATTATACTATTGTTTATTGTATATATGATTATACTATAATATTATTTATATTGTATTTATATATATATATATATATATGTATATATATGTATAATATATGTATTATATATATATATATATTATATTATATATATATGTATTAATTCGATATTCATTATTATTGATATATTATACTGTATATGAATATGATTATACTATATATATAATGGTAAACTGAAACCTGTTTCGTCTGACTTTGATATTCGATATATCGATATATTGATATATTTATTATTATATGATTATTATATATATAGTTATATTTATATATAGTATTATTTATATATAATATATATATATTTATTTTATATGTATATTATATTATATTATAATTTTATAATTGTATAATATATATTTATATTATATATTTACTATATTATATATTATAATAATATATATTAATATATTATTATAGTATTAATATATATATATATATATATATATATATATATAATATATTTTTAAAAAAAACAAATACTTTGTGTTTTCCCTCTAACACACTTTAGCCTTAGCCTAGACTTAAAGCTGTACGTAGGCTTATCTAGACGGATCGTGTTGCCAAAACAGTATGACTAGACCATACATGGGATTG
>JABUQX010099337.1:0-22500 GCA_015478945.1 Trachelipus rathkii
ACTAATAATAAAATAATAGATGGGATGTTGTAATGCGCTGACGTACCCAACGTAAATAAAAAAAAAATACAAACAACATAGACAACCTTCGGTGTTTCGTGTTTTCGGATGACAGCCTCCCTTCGGCGCAATGCCTCCACGAAGGCCTAATATATCTCATGCATTTATATAAAAAAAAGTGGGGTCCGCAAAATGGCCCTCAAACTACTTCTATGGTTGCAAGAATGAGTCAATAACTTTTTATGAAATTTTTTCTTTATTTTTCGTTTCGTATCTAAATTTTGGGCCCCTTTAATTACCCGGGTCTAAGCTATAGGCTGTTACTGTATATAAAAACCGGGGCCTGTGTTATTACAAATATCATCAACTGTAGTGTGTGATGGGTTTTATCGATTGGAAGAAATTAATTTAAAGCTAATTTTGAATAAACATTCATCAAATCAATCGCGCCGCCATCTTGTTTGTTTGCATTGCCTAGCATTTTCTAAATATCGTGAGTAGCACGGGAAATAAGCAACCTTTACAGAATTTAGGGAAATTCCTTAAGTTTGGTTGCATTTCCTAAATTCTGTTGTTTAAATTGACCCAAAATGAACACGCACTTTAGCATCTTTCCATAAATTAGATAGCCAAAAGTGCAAACAAAATCGAAAAACCCTCTTTGAATTTTAAGGCGTTTTCGATTTGCACTTTTGCTAACGACGATTCCCAAATTTAGACAAATTATAAAAATGCAACCAAATGTAACTTTTTTCCCTAAAGATTCTGATAAATATATTTTCCCGTGCTTACCGAATTTAAAGCCGTTTTTTCCATTTTGAATTTTTGCTAACGCCGGTAAGAAATGCTAATCCATTTAGCACGAATCCGCGGCATAAATCGAACGATGTTGTACAGAATATTTTGAGCACTGTTCTGATGGGAGCACTTGGTTTGGAATATAAAAAAAAATAAAAACCAAAGTTTTTTATAAAAGACCAATTAAGCAACTGATTTGTGAGGAGTTTATCGATTTGAAGAAATAGATTTAAAGCAGATCAGAAATAAACATTCATCAAAATCAACGATCTGGTTTGTACATTTTTCGAATGAGATATTTCATCAGATATATACTAGTTCGAGATCTGTATACCATAAGTACTTTAGAGTAATTAAACTCTTTGTCTGGATGTATCATGAATGTGGGTTTACTGCCCTCATTCACCACATCAATACCATATTTGAATTCTAAAATACAATCACCTCTGTTGTTGATGTCCTTACTTCCCCACAGAGTGTGATGGGCATTTGCACCATTCTGGAAGAGACCAGTCAGAACTATGGGTCGGTGGATTTTCCCCCCACTCTCCTTTAAGATACTGCCCCCTCCCCCAACGGTTTCAGCTGGGTTCCAACACGAGTTTCAGCCCACTCCTGCTGTGCCTCATCCGTCCGCAGTTGACTGCACCCACCTGGTTGAACAGAGCCGTGAAAACTTTAGGCTGTATTGGTGGTGTCGCCACTAGTCACGATTCCTGCCCAGACTCCTTCTTGTATGGGCGTTACAGTTTTTCATGTCAAGATTTCTTTGTGGTATCTTTTAGAAGACTATCCTATTCTAATTATTTAGTGGGACTGAGGTAGTGTGGGCCGCTTGCGCTCCCCCACTACTTCCTGTTCTAGGTTCTTTGGCCGTCCCTCATGGCGGAAGTCACTAGGGTGGTTCTGTCTTGTCCCTCAGCCGGGGGGGCCAAACAGGCAAAAGAGCTAGTTTGCCCGGCCCTGAAGGATCTGCCCGTTTCTTCAACCAGCCACCTGATCTTTGTTGGCTTTTGCGGCCCTGAAAAGGCGTGCATTAATTTTAATTCTTAGCTTTCTGAAGTGACTCCTTGATAGTAAAGCATGCTGACCCCCTAACGGGTTGCAGCAGGACAAGTGGATTCTCTTCCCGCCCCCCCTGACAGGGACTGTAAGCCCCCTTTCAGTGAGGTTTGGGGAAATACAGAGAGGCCCCTTGAGGCCAAGTGGCGCACCCTAAGGGGGGCTCCCCTGTAAAAGTGGAAGTTTTTTCTGTATCCGATTAAAGAATTTGTAAACTGAGGGAGTTATACGGGCACCGCCAGTGACCTTTGTGCTGCGGAAGCCTAAATTGAAACAGGAGTCGCCTGTTTTCCTGAGGACTCCTACTTGGAGACTGAACTTCCCTCGCCATGCTCCCTTGCGTATTGCCGTTCCATCGTGGATGGGCCGCATACTTAGTTTCCCCAGAGACCTTCGCATGATGCAGCAGACGTCCCTAGGTGGAAGTAAGCCCTCCGTCGTCCAAGCAAGGTGCACCGCCAATGGAAGGGGAGGCAATATATATATTGATGGCGGGATTTAGGGAATATTATGTGATTTTCAGGGCCACTTTTTCAAATGTTGCCGTAGGTCAGCAGAGCTAATCCCGGCAATGGTGTGACGACATTTTTTTTAGCGGGAAGAGATTGAAATAAGAGGTGCTTTTAAACTATTGAATAAAGATCTAATGCAGAGCGGGCAGTAGTTACAGAGCTGTTTGATTCTTGCTGGGATGGGGGGAAAAGTTGTTCTACTGACTTGACTGAACGTGCGGTGTTGACATGCGGATATCGTGTGGGCTGCCTGTGATTGTGCAAGATTTCTTGGTCTGGTAGGAGTATTAGGATGATTTGTCTTTTAGCTGGTGCAATATTATCTTCCTGCCAACTTTTTGTTTATGGTTTGCACACTCCGCAAAAACCTCCTGTTTGTTCAAAACAGGTAAGTGACATTTTAGGGAAGGAGGCACTGTTATTTTAGATTCTCCACAGCTAATTTGGAGTGTGGTATGTGGTGTTTACACAGGGAAAGGACAATTCACCTTGAAGTGGGAAGCGGGGGTGTTATAGGTCAAGCAGTAAAGAGTGATTTGTCAGTTCAGGCGAAGTCCGACTGTCGGTTAGAAAATGGAAAACCTTTGAACTGGAAATCTTTTCTCTGGAATTTTTAGAAATGACAGCAAACTTCGCTTTTCCTTTCTAAAAAATAAAATAGTGCCTTTGGATGTTTTCTTAATTTTCATCAGTGAATAAAAATAATCAGGGATGCTTCCTAAGTTTATGATGATTAAGCATGGAGACTTTAATTCCTTAATTTACTAAGTTAAACTATGCAAATTCTTTACATTTTTATAAAACTTTCAAGAAATCTTCAGTTTCTGTTCTTAAAATTAAAATGCTTCCGAAATTGTTCTTCTTATTTCATCAGTAGAAAAAAATGAAAGGGAGGGACCAAAAACCGTTTCCAAGAAGACTTAAGATAAAAAAATGAGACTTGATTCGCGTAGTAGCATTGAACGAGAAGGGACCCAGATCTCTCATTTACGTGACAGGGGGTTTTCCTTCAATTCCTAAAGTTTTTTTGTTCAAATGATCACAAGAATGATGGTCTCTTTGACTCATAAGAAAGCTTTGGAAAGTTGGTGGGGAATCCGCCAATAAGTATACATCGGAATGATGTGTCAAGCTGGCCAAGTCTTGTAAGGAGCAGCATATGGAGTAAAAAAATGAGAACAAACGTAACGGGATCCTGTTCCGGGGTTGCGGGCCACGTTTTGGACATCGATGGATATACGACCGAGCCGCGATATGCGCCCCGAATCGCTAGGGTAGCAGAGGTCTTCAGGTGAAGAAGTGTTTTTGAATCATCGGCACCATAGAGGAGACTAATCACTAAACTCTACACCTCGGAGCAGGGAGCCCTGGAAAACCTGGGTCACGCAGCTACAAAGCTGTAGATTTGTTCAGTGGTTGATTTATTATATTTTTTTAGCATTAGTTTTATATTTAAAACTTATATTTAGTTTATGTAATTTTTTACTAATATTTTTATATATTATTAATTCATTTTTACATTTAATAATTCATATAAAAGTATATCTCAAGCAATATAAAATACCAATTTTAATATATTTATTATTTTTGGCAGAAAGAGTTTTTAAGCATTTTTTAAATTTTTAATATTTATAATGGTTAAATAAGTTAGCAGATTGGGAGCTATCCTTGAGTTAATTTGTTAACATGATTTTTAATTTTATACGGATAATCTATTTTTAATATATTTTAATATTTCTAGCTAAGTTTTTAATTTTTATTTTTAACTCTAATATATTTTTAATAATTTTAACAATGTTTAAACATATTTATTTTTAATATATTTTAATATATTTCAATTATTTAAATATTTTAAAATATTTATAATATATTTTAATTTATTTTAATATTTTCAAAATGAAGGATTAAGAATTAAAAAATTTTAATATATTTTAAATATAAATTGATAATGTAACTTTAAAAATATTTCTATATATTTAAATACTTTAAAATATTTTTAATATGTAAATAAAGTTTTCATCATTATAACATTTTTAATTTATTAACCAAAATATATATATTTTACATAATTTTTAATCATATTTTGGATAATTTTAAAATTTTTGTTTTGGTTAAAGTGTGTTTAATATTTGTATTTTTAACCCATATATTTCACACAATATAACATATTTTAATATTTATTTTATTGCTATTTAATAATTTAAATAATTAAAAACATTTTTTTAAAGGTTTATTGTAAATATTTTTAACATATTAATATTTTTTAATGATATTTTTGCTAATTATTTATCAGCATATTTTGCTTATTTTTCATATATTAACAAATTTTAATATACATCTGTTAAATATTTAAAATATATTTTAAAATATTTGTAATATTGTTTAATATATAATATATTTTAATATTTAATAATCAATTGAATATATTTTTAATTATTTTAAGTATATTTTATATATTGTAACTTATAAAGAATTTATTTTAATAAATTTATTTATCAATTAAAATTTTCATCAATAAAGTTTTCCTGTAGAAGAATTAAAATATTTGATTTAGAAAGTTTTAACAATTGTTAATAGATTATGTAAATGTTAAGTGTCATTGCTTTGATGCATTCTTTCATGTTGGATAAATGTTTTTTGCAATATTTTAATTAATATTTTTAAAACATATATTTTTGGTACATTTTACATTATGTTTAACACTTATTATTATTTAACACATATCTGTAATATTATTTTTTAATACATTATTTTACATAAATTATATTTTGTAACATCAAAAATGGTTTATATTTTAATGTTTTTATTTTAATTTTAACTTTATTTTATTTTATTTATTAATTTTATATTTAATATAATTAATGCTTACATAATTTTAATACATATTAACATTTTTTTAATATATTTTTAACAGTAATTTAAAAACAGGATCAAAATTAAAAAATAATTGTGAAATATTTTAACATGTTTTAAGGCACCAGCAAAGTTGTTAAATGGCCCAAATGCGGATGTTCGTTTATCTCAGAATGTTTTAAGCCAGTCGGGAAAAAACGGAAAGTGAATGAAAATGTTTTCTGAATCAGTTAGGCCAAATGTACCAGAAACAGGTTAAACCTTGAAGGCCACCGTCCTCAGCTAACATACATGAACATACCTTCCCCAGTCGTACTCGTGTATGGCCAGACAGTAAGCAGGTGGAGAGTATGCTTACAGAAATCCTGTCTTCAATATGTTCCTGAACATCGGAGCCACAATAACATCAAACATTATAAGATTCCGCTATATTACAGTAGGGTTGCTCCTGACTCTTCTGCTGAAGATGATTCATGTAGTGGGAATTGTTTCTATAAAACATGGTAAAGGAAACTTAACTCATAAACACTCTAACAGCTATTTAAAAATTTATAATGTTATTAGTCAGGAATTCTTTTCTTTAAAATCATCCAAAGAAATGAATGAGAAAATTTATTTGCTAAAAGCTCCCCTAATTTGTCAGATAACCTTTGATATGGCAATTCAAATCTAAATTATCCAATGAAATTCAGGCCCAGAATAGAAAACAAACTTGCCCATCGCAACAAATATTTGCCAAACCCTAAATACTCTAATAAAAAAATACCAACCCTTCCCCTCAAGCATTATCATACGATCTTATTTATTACATGACGCCAGACGAGCAGAATCTCTTTCCAGTTAGTGTGACAACAGGAGTAAATATGGTGATATTAGCCTGATCCATGACACCAAACAAACCTAGCCTTGCTTTTGGGAAAGCTTTTTAATGAATGTTGGTCATTAATCCATGGACAGTAATTAGGGATGAATAATATACCAAAACGATTAAAACAACGAGAGGTATTAATACAAAGGTTTATAAAATAAATAAACAAAGAATATCAGCATATTTAAAATATTTTTCTTATGACATCACACACACAACACACACACACACACACACACACACAACACCACACACTACACACACACACACTCCAGAAAAATCCAAAGGTTTCCTTATAATATAAAATATATATATAAAATATTTTTAAATATAATACTCATCTATTCTACTGTTCAAATAGCAACTAAAGGCGTGTGTTCATATTCTACCCGTTCATTTTATTGATATATACATAAATAAAAAGTTAAAAATAAAAAATCTGATAAACAGAGAGAATTTTTTCAAACCTTTTCTCAACTTATTATTATATATTATTAATTATTATTATTATTATTATTATGATTATTATATTTTTTTTTTTTTTGTTTTTTTATTATATTTTATTATTATTATTATTATTATATTATTATTATTTATATTATATTATTATTATTATCCCTATTTACTCAGACAGAAAGGTTTCGTCAAATAACTATTTTCTTCATTAGTAGCTACCTCGCACAACAATATAATAAGTAATATATATATCATGAATAAGTAGATCTCATAAAAATAATAGATACTATATAAATATATGAAATATATTTATTATATATATATATATATATATATATATATAATATTTATATATAATAAAATATGTATTATATGGATCAACACGCATATATTCATATCATACATACTAATATACTACAATATAGCATACATAAAATATGTATTGGATTATATACGCATATATTATTCAATAATAATAAATATAATTCTATAATATAAGTATTATATATTATATATAAATTAAATATATATAGTATTATTATACTATATAAATAATGATATATTATATATAATATATATATAATATATATAATATAGAGTAATAATATATATAATATATATAAATATAATATATATATATATATATAAAAAAATATAAATAAACTATAAAAGTTAAATATAAAATAATATAATATAAATATATTATAATATCTAATAGTCTCTATCAATGTAATACTTATTTTATACTGTATAGAATTTGTGAAATATATATATGATATATTTATATATATATATATAATATATTTAAGATCACTCAGGGCGGGGTTAATTGCCCTTATCTAGGAGAGCTAGAGGTAAATAAGAAGGAAAAAAACAAATTTCAGCTCCAAAGACCTTTAGAAGTGAGTAGAAATGCTGCCGAAAGTAAGAGATTATATTTCAAATAAAGCAGAAATAGGTAGAAAATTCACGTTGAGAAGTGACTGAAAGAAGGCAAAAAGCGGAAGCAGAGAGGAGAAGAGGAAGAGAGGAGAGAGAGAGAGATAGAGAGAGGAGAGAGAGAGAGAGAGAGAGAGAGAGAGAGACAGAAAGATGAAGGGAGATAGGAGGATGAAGACAGCGAGCAGGAAGAAGAGAGAGGAGAGGAGAGAGAGAGAAGGGAAGGAGGGAAGAGAAAGAGAGACGAAGAGAGCAGAAGAGGAAGTGAGAGCGAGAGGATGGAGGAGGAGATTGAGATGAGGAGAAGAAGAGAGAGAGAGGAGAGAGGAGAGAGAAGAGAAAAGAGGAGAGAGAAGAGAGAAGAGAGGAGAGAAGAGAAGGAGAAGAGAGAGAAGAAAGAGAGAAGAGAGAGAAGAGAGAAAGAAAGAGAGAGAAGAGAGGAGAGAAGAAAGAGAGAGAGAGAGAGAGAGAGAGAAGAGAGGAGGAGAGGAGAAATGAAGAAGAGAAGAGGAGAGAGAGAAGAGAGAGAATGAGAGAAGAGAGATAGAGAAGAAGAGAGAGAGAGAAGGAGGAGAGAAGAGAGAGAAGATGAGAGAAGAGAGAGAGAGAGAGAGAGAAGGAGGAGAGAGAGAGAGAGAGAAGAGGAGGAGAGAGAGAAGAGAGAGAGATAAAACAAGAGAGAGATGAGAATGAGATGTGAGGAAAAAAGAGAGATGAAAACGAGAGAACGAGGGAATAGAGAAGAGAGAGAAAGAAGAGAGGAGAGAGAGAGAGAAGAGAGAGGAGAAGAGAGAGAGAAGGGAGAGGAGAGAGAGAGAGAGAGGAAGGAGAGATGAGAGAGAGAGAGAGAGGAGAAGATCGAGATAGATGAGATCGAGAGAGAGAGAGAGAGAGAGAGAGAAGAGGAAGAGATAGAGAGGAGGAGAGAAAGGAGAAGAGAGGGAGAGAGAGAAGGAGAAAGGAAAGTAGAGAAAAGGAGATGGAGAGGAAAAGGAGTATTGAGAGCAAAGAGGAAACGAGAGGAGAGGGTGAACAGAATAAGAAGAGTAGAAAAAAGAATAGATACACGGAAGATAGGAGGAAGAGGAGATAGAGAATTGCGACGAGAACGAGAAGAAGGGAGGTAGAGAATTGAAAGGAGAAGAGAGACAACAGAGAAGAAGTTGCGAGGAGATAACGAGAAGATAAAGAAGAGAGGAAGAGAAGAAGGAGGAGAGAGAAGAGAGAGAGAGAAATGAAGAAGAGAGAAGAGAGAGAGAGAGAGAGAGAGAAGAAAAAGAGAAGAAGGAAAGAGAGAGGAGAGAAGAGAGAGGAGAAAGAGAGAGAGAGATGAGAGAGGAAGAAGAGGAGGAGAGAAGAGAGGAGAGGAGAAGAGAGGAGAGAAGAAGAGGAGAGAGCAGAGAGAGAGAGAGACAGATGAGAGAGAGAAGAGAGACCGAGAGAAAATAAAGGAGACAGAGGAAGGAGAGAGAGAGAGAGAGAGAGAAAGAGGGGAGAGAGAAGGGAAGAAAGAGAGAGAGAGAGAGAGAAGAAGGAGAGAGAGAGAGTGGGAGAGAGAGAGAGAGAGAGAGGAAAGAGAAGGAAAAGAAAAGGAGAGATAAAGTGATAAAGAAAGAAATTAAAAAAAAAAAAAAAAAGAGAGAGGAGATGAGCGAGAGAGAGAGAGAGAAGAGAGAGAGAGAGAGAGAGAAGAGAGAGAGAAGAGAGAGAGAGAGAGAGAGAGAGAGGAGAGAGAGAGAGAGAAGAGGAGAAGAGAGAGAGAGAGGGAGAGAGAAGAGAGAGAGAGAGTAGAAGAGAAGATAGAGAAAGAGAGAGAGAGAGAGAGAGAGAAAGCTAATCTCTTTGGCACTAATCTGGATTGCTTAATCACCCTCACAAAAAATCACCCAAAGACACGGAAATATATAGAGCATTATTAAAATTAAGTGAAACTTTGTTGGAGTTGTTCAGAGTAGAGGTTAAGTAGGTAATACCAAAGCTTTGTTTTAAAAGAGATTTAATTAAAAATTAACATATAGAGAACCCCCTCTGTTTTTATTGCATTTAGAGAAAATAAATTAAAAGAAAGTATATCAGTAATTAAAGTTAGTCCTAACCTAAGCTAGTCCTTATTACTACTAATACTAAAAAAATAATTTATCTTAGGTAAAAGAAATCTTTTAATAAACTCAAATTCTGTTTAAATCGTTATTTAAACGATATAATGCTAAATATACGAAAATAACATTAATAATTAATAATAATACCAGATCATATTGTTGACAATGGCTTTAAAAAGCAATAATAATAATAAAAAAAATAAAAAATAAATTAAAAATGAAAATGTTTAACTAAATAATAATAATACTACTGAATAATAATAATAATAATAAAATAATAATAATAATAAAATAATAATAATAATAATAATAATAATAATAATAATAATAATAATAATAATAATAATAATAATAATAATAATAATAATAATAAAATAATAATAATAATAAAATATATAATAAAAATAATAATAATAATTTTAATGCAATCATAATCATCAACACTGTAAATGTAATTACTTATGGTAAATTGACGTGTATTTAAGTTTGTAAATTCTGTTCGTGCCATTTCTCTAAAAATAAAATGACATTCACTTGAGCACACAAACATACAAAACAATTCAATAAAAAATTTCAGATATTATAAAAAAAATAAATAAAATATCATTAAGCATAAGTGGATAAGTTTTAAAAAATCCATTTAGGAAAAGAATGTTTTTTTTATAACAAGTAACTCGTAATTCAGATAGCGCAATACTTCTAAAAGCAAGAACTCCCGAAGTTCCAATAGCTGCATTCTTGATCAAATCAATGGTATCCCATCGATTTTCTTTATTTCTCCTTTCACGGTAATTTTGATCTTGACCATGAATTTTTGTCAAATTTTAAGTATTTTGCAGCATCAGCTTTAAGAGTGTATATAGATGACAACCAAATGGTTCTAAAATTTAAATTCTAAAAATCTTAAGCGCCTTCCGTATAAGTTATACTGAAATAAATTACCCTGCAACAGTTTCAATGCGCTCTTCCAAATCCGGATTTTCTTGAAGGATTTCTATCGAAATGGCGAATAATAAAAGTCTTGAAGTTTGTCTGAGAATACTTTGCAAATAAATCTATCATCCTTAATATTTCCTAAAGCTAAATTTGGAACAGAAGAAAAGCAAGAAACTTTGATTGAATAAAACTTTCCCGAAATAAGATCACGTGGACTTCTATGAATATCTGAAGTTTCCATTTGTTCCATCGTCGATGCGGTTCTCTAGTGTCTGTAAAACAAGATTTGGGCTATGTCAATCTTAATATACATTTCACCAAGTAATTTGGAAAGTATAGTACAATTAAAATCTTGTAAACCTTTTGAGAACTTACTATAAGTGTTCAAATTTTCCTACTCAATAAATTCAATAAAAACTATATTATATAATCATATATATAATTTATATATTATATAGATTTAAAAATATATATAATAATATATATAATAATATATATATATATAAAATATATATATATATATATATATAATATATATATTATATAGATATAATATAATATATATATATATATATATATATATATATTATATATATATATATATAGATATATATATATAAATATAGATATATATATATATATTATAATTATATATATATATATATAGGGTTGTGAAAAAAACGGTTTTCTTTAATTGGTTTTTTTTGCAAAAAAAACGGTTAGTTTTTTAAAACAAAATGTTTTTTTTTTTTTTATTAAAATTACCTCTTGTTTATGTATATAAGGGTTTAAATACCAATACCCCTTCTAGCCTAAAATTGACTATTATACGATTTTATAGATAACAGGGTATAATATATATATATATATTATATATATATATATATATATATATATATTATAATATATATATATATATTATATATATATATATATTATACTTATATAAATATCGATCAAAAAAGGATGTTATAACAGGTGGTTTGGTTTTGGGTGTCAGGAGAAAATGAGAATGGTAGAAGGTGATTTGTTCTGTGAGGGGAGAGGTATGTGTGTAAGTAATACTTTCTTAAACACAAGAGTATCCATAAGATACTAGAGGTGTAGATAGAGATGTATCGAAGTGAAAAGATAATCGATTTTTAGTTGGGTGAAGAAGGAGATGTGAAGATGTATCTGATGTAAATCATAGGAGTTTAGAATGGATTATTCAGATCATTTATGTCTGTTCTATGCAAATTAATAGTGGGGACTGATGTTGAGAGGGAAGATACGAAAGAAGTGGGTAAATTTAAGAGTGAGAAGTTTAGTAACAAGGTATAAGATTATTATGGTAAGAACGCTCGCAGAATCAGTGAATGTGAAAACAAGTTGAAACTGAAAAATCTGGAAGCAATTTGTACAATGCAAAGAAAAAGTAAAGAATGATAAAGTGATGCGTGAATGAAAGAGGTATGGCAAGGCGCGTTTAAGAGTAAAAAAGAAGCGTGGTTAGTACTAAAAGCAAATGATGGAAGTTTCAAAAGAAAGTTTGGAACTATATAAAGAGGAAAAAAAAGAATGCTAAAAGATGATACGTAAGAGAAAAGAAGAGTAATAATGAACAGTTTGGAAGGAGAGAGAATAGGGACTAGGAAAGATAGAAGCTCTTCTAAGGAAGTGCGAAAGGTAAGAAAGAATAAGGGAACCGCTAGATTGATGACTGTTTTGTTGTTTTTTGTAATGATGAACACATTGACTTAAGATGTGAAAGAACACTTTGAAAATCTGGAGAATATGGCAGTAAAAGAGGGATATGACTGTGTTGGGTTGATGAGTTGCAAGAAGAATAGGTATTTGGATGAGTTATTAGCAAAGAGGAGGAAGTGGGTAGAGTGAGAAGTTGAATCACCCCGCCTGACACTATAGATGAAATTACTGGTGAAATGATCAAGAACGAGGAGATGGTGACTGATTGGATCTTGAAGTTGTGTGTAACATTAAAGCTTTATTGGAGTGTATAGTTCGAGGATATGGCAGGAGAGCAGTAATAGTACCTTTATCATAAGGGTAAGGGAGATTAAAGGGAACTGTAGAAATTATAGGATATTTTTTATGGAGTGTTGTAGGAAGATATATGCTGGGTTTGTTCAAGAGTGCGCCCCGAGTGACTGGAGGACTGATGTGTGAAGAACAAGGTGCTTTAGGAGTGGTAGAGAATATGTGGATAAGAATTTTACATTTTTGAAAATGAAAGAAAAAATTAGAGAGAGAAGAAATTAAATTAGGATTTAGTTTTATGGATTTGCAACGGGTATGATAGGTTAATAGAGATGGCTAGCAGGTGTTAGTGAGTATATAAGGGTTGGTGATAAGGCTTCTGAAGAATGAAAATTTGTATCATTGATAGGAGGTTGTTAGAATAAATGTAACAAAAGTTGATTGTTTAGATTAATGCGGTAGCAGGTTGTGTATGTCTCACTTGTTTATTCAATTTGTATATGGATGGGTTATAAAGAATGAAGGTGGCTGAACAGAAATGTTTAGAAGAGGAGATGATGGAGTGCCCCTACCTAGTTATATGCAGATGATTTGCGTTTTGTGTGGTGATCTGAAGAGAGTGAGAGGATTGAAGAGGTTTGGACAGGTTGTGTAAAAGAGGGTTGAAAGTAAACAATAGATAAAGAGTTATGTTATGTTTGATGAGGGACAGTCCTCAGTGTTGAAGTTGTAGTTTGATGTTGAGCAGCTGGAACAAGTGTCTGAGTTAAATATTAGGGTATATTTTGGATGAGAAGGAACTGATGATGCAGAGTTTATAGGAAAATTGTGAATGGCAAGAAGGTGGCTGGGCAATTAAATCGTTGAATGTAATGGACTAAGTCTTTAGTGCTCTAGTCTTACATGCAGGTTGTTGTTACTGTGTTATTGATAGTTAGTGAACTATGCTGTTGAATAAAAGTGATAGATCTAAAGTTCACTTGTTCAGATAACAATCTACGAGCATGCTAGTAGAAGAATTGATAAAATGCAGAATGAACATATTAGAAACTTGAGTGGTAAGAAAGGTGTAAACGAGAGAATAAATGCAAGTACATTGAGATGTTGGTCATGTGGAAAGGAATGAATGATACGCGTTTTTAAGCAATGTTATAAGCGAAGTGTGTGAAACCACGGGCTGGAGATCGAAGAAAAAGTGGCATGAGCAGAAACAATGTCTGAAGAGAGAAATGGAGTTGGAGAGCGAGAATAAAGGTGCAAATAAGAAGAGAAGCGGGTTGTGAGGGTAGTTGGGCCCACCTGTCAAGGGATAACCCTTACACTGATGATTTACCATATTGAGGTCCCGTCTCCAGTCCCGTGAAGCTAAGGTGGATTTCTGACCACGAGTCCATTACATTATGAACAGAGAGACAGGGGGGGGTAGCGCGGCTTCTTTCGACTTTTCATATTCCTTCTACTGCTTTTCTTTTCTAATGCTTGTAGGCACCTTACCACCAGTCTGGGGAGAAAAGGTAGATGAAGAATATAATAAGATATATAATATTATATATTATATATATAATATATAATATATATATATTAAATATATAATATATATATATATATATAATATATATAATATATATAAATAATAATAATAATAATAAAATAATAATATAATAATAATAATATAATAATAATAATATAATAATAATAATATAATAATAAAATAATAATAATAATAATTAATAATAAATCAGATCATGTGAAATGTAATAATTATATGCCCTAGAGCACTAATAAAACTACTAAGTAAATAAACTCTACTGTATATATTGTATACCTCTTTAAACATATTGTATTTGTTTTAATGCTAAATACCCTAAAAGACTTGATATATATGAAAAATAAGTAATTTTAAAAAAAAACAAAAAAAAACCAAAAATTTGGCATTGGCTATTTTTTAAAAAAAAACGTGGTTTTTTTTAAAAAAAACGAACGGTTTTTTTGTTAATCCCAACCAATATATATATATATATAAATATATATAATAATATATTAATATATATATATATATATATATATATAATATATAATAATATATATTATTATAATAGATATATATATATATATATATATATATAAATTATAAACTATGAAAATTTATTACAATATTGATTATGGATTATATACAATCACTTATAATTAATACAAAATTACTCATTAAATACCTGAGTAGAATTTGTGTTCCTCTGAATAATGTCGACAGAAAGTTGACTAATTTTTTCTCCGCTGTTTCCACTAAAACCACTGTCACTTCCAATGGATTCAGCATCTTCATCACCGAAACCAGCCGGGGGGCTAATCAAATCAAATGAAACTTGCGATGAGTTCAGTTCATCTCCCACGTTTCTGTCTTGATTATCTACTAATGTTGAGCAAATAGAGGCACTTGAACTATTATCTTCGTTGGGGAATGGATTGGACTTGTATTTTCTATCACATGAAAATTTCTTCAAATAAAATTCTGATACAGAGTCTTCATTATCACTTTGGCCACTTGGTGGGTAGCGATCCATATCTTCATCTTCTGCTCCTCTTTCGAGATTATCATTGCAAATTTTACTTGTACTATTAGCAACTTTTCTAACACACTTCCCATCAGTTTCGTTTTTATACAAGTTGGGTATTTTAGAAAATAGAGCTTTTGGTTCAGCATATCCATTTTTTGTGCTCAAAGAAGAATATATGGAAGAATTTCTCGAAAGGCTTGAAGGAAAATTCACTATTAGAATGCTCAGGGCATTACTGCAACCGTAGGCTTGTGCTAAAGTTAGCAACCTTTTGGAAGCCAAGGCGGGATCTTGAATTTCATGACACGTTTGACAAATCTCATCTACGTCAAGAGCATCCCAGAAGTTTGACGATGCTATAATAAGACTTCTGTGATTACTGGTCAATCTTAAAACCATAGTTTGAGGATCGGGCAGGTAAGTAAAGCGATCTACATTAGAACAATCCCTGGCTTTGCTCTCCGATAATTCTTCAACCTATAAATATTTTAATAATAATATAGGATTAGTTTGTAATCAAACCATACCTTATAAAATAATATAGATAAGCTATATAAATAAATTCATATAAAATAAAGTGCTAAAAATAACTTTGAGTTGATTATATTTTCAAAAGGTATAGGAAAATTACAGAAATCCCAGCTTCTAGCTCCGTATTTATAAGTTTTTGTGCTCAGTATTTATAAAACTGAAAGTTTTAAAAGTCAATGATCTTAAGGTTTATTAACTTATGGCACATTGAGCAAAGAAAATCATGAATTTTCCTTAATTAAAAGAAAGTACTAAAATTAAGTTTTTAAAGTTTGCTTTCCTTATTTGGTATTTCTGAAAAATAATGATCATAAGTTACGTAAATGTTTTTTTTTATATTCTTAATCATCTCGGCAGATCATCGCCAAGAGCCTAAATCTATTGAGATTATTTTTAATAACTATTTTGTATTTCCCTTTAAAAATCAATGAAATTTATTTAATTGCTTTGTACGGATAAATAAATTAACAAACTAAAAATCATAATCTAAACAAGACAAACTGCTAATTAAATCATTGGTTTTGCTGCCCCACTCTCTCTTAATAGTTCTACATCTAAGCTGTGGAATCGATATAAATAATTGACTCCGATTCAGACTGTGTCCGACTACGGTCCTTCCACTTACAGAAATCAGGAAATTCCGTATTCTTGCCTTCATTTCAACTTCTTACTATCTCCATCATATATTTTTATGAAAATGCGGTTTTAAGATTATTTCGACTTCCGATCCGATTCCGATCCACCAAAATTTACCGACTCCGCTATTTCGAGCTCCATTTTCGATTTCGATTCTGATTCAATTTGGAGCTTCGACTCCTATTCCTATTCCGACTCCGATTCCGATCCACCAAATTTTACCGATTCCAAACCGATTTTGATTACAATTCCGGAGTCTTATTAGCGACATTGTTACTCAATATTCTTTAAACTTGGAGCTATTCTAAATATACTTTTATTAAAATAATTAATATTTAATGTTGATTTTAGCTAAATTTTTATGAAAAATTATATTTCATTTTATGAAAAATATCCCCAATCAAAAGGAGATTGAAGTGCCACATGAGGTGCATGCTCCGCAGCTTGGCTATCCCTGACGTAATATGTAGTGTCCCTAATTTGTAGCCAAGATTCGTTAAGAAACAATTAGCTTAGGCTATTAGTTTAATGGATGCGTGATTGGATGAACATTTATCATTGCGATATCTTTTTTTGTTTTCAATAATATTTTCAAATTTAGGTTTCGGAAGTTTTACTACATTCTTAATGGAATGAAGGGAAGTATCAAATTTTCTTGAATACAACTTAATAGCAAGAAAAATCAAACAAATTTGAACGACAAGTCTGATCGGACGAATTTTACAGATGATTAATCAATATAAAAAATAGAAATAAAAAAGGAAGAATTCACTAGAATAAATACTATTATAAAGGGAAATTCAACACGTTAGTTAGCTACCTTAAAATTCATATTTTCATAAGTACTTTGTATAACATGGATAAGAAAGTGCAAATACCTGTTTTTGGATTATGAACTCAAAAAGAAAACGATTTTAAATACAACATTTGCTAACAGGATACCTCAACTTACAAAAGAAGTGTTGTGAAACGGTGCAGAAATTTCTACGGGTGGACCGTCGATATTTGAAACAATGCCCTTGACACTCCCGTAATAGCAAACCCTTAATATACAGTTTCGAATCTCAAAATCAGGACTTCGGACGCTGCTTCTGCAGTTGAATCTAATATCCTTGCTTTCGTCGACTCCAAAATATGCGGAAAAAAATCCTACAGGAGTAGTTTCTCTCTTTACAGCCACATTCCTAAGAAAAAAATATTATTAGTAATATCAATGGAAGATTATTATTATTATTATTATTATTATTATTAATATTTATCTTAATATAACAATTTATTATTATTATTATTAATCAGTAGGCTGGATTATAGTACAAGATTAAATGTGGATTATAATAATTATCAAATTATCTTTAGATAATTATGCTTAAAGAAATTATCATTACTTACATAAATAAAATAAAGTTATATAATGTTTTACAATAGTTACACAAGTGACAAGAATGTAATTAAAAATATTGAAATACAGTTGTAGTTATGTCACTACCAAGATATTATTAAATTCTACAATAAGATACATTATCCTTAATGGACTCTTCAAGACTATACACTTAAGAATTTTTCAGAGCCAATACTAAAAAGGAATTCGGAATAGATCTCAGATATTGTTAAGATGTCTTATTTTTTTTTTATTCATGATTTTTAATATTATTTTGTAATTATAATATAATTTTATGGTTGATATAAATCGAAATTAAAATAATAATTTTGATTTCATGAGACATAGAGTATGAGATCTTTATAGAGTATGATCGTGAGTTATCGGAGAACCGAGTAGTTGCCCGCTTTGTGTCACATACGATTGTTAACGCTTAAACTAGTGGTTAGTAGGATTTAATTAATTGACTCTCTTATTAGTACTTGGTAGGTAAATCATAATAACTAAAACGGACACCTGTTCGAAACCAAGCTATAATTATTAGTCAGTTATTTGGGTAAGATACAAAATTTATAAAGTAGATAGGAATCAAGATCATGCGAAGCAGGTGAATACCGATCCGCTATCATTGTGATAAAAGCGATCGGGTTAGAGTACAGGGAGGGGATCTAACTTTGGGTTAGATTGGATTTCAAAATTTTCCAGATCCTAATGTTATGGGGTCCTATGATTATGTAGAACGGACAATTGGTGAAGATTCGATTATAATTAGGACTTATGGGAATAATTTTTGCAATTAGCAAGCTCTATGGAGGAGTTCCTAGAGCTGGGAGGGGTGTGGGGGACATATTTAAAGAAAAGTGAATACGTACTGAAGAGCAGGGGCTCCCTATGCTATTGCGCACGCACGAAATACTCTATTCTTGGCGAATGCCGCAACACAGCCGTGGACGTCAGCTATGAAGGTTGGGACGGCGATCATGTGCTGCAAACACATAAGCTGCTCATGCACTCAGCCATCTGTGTGGATATTACATAAAATATAGAAAAACGTATAGCGCTCACACAAAGGAGGCAATAACTTCATCATATTTTTCATCATCACAGCCAAAGCAGTATTTTCTCATTACATTACGTAATATCAATAAATTACAATACAGATTCGAATTAATCCAAAAGCATAAAGTCTCATACAAATCTTTATTAATAATTTTCACAATAATGTTCACTAGAAAGCAACTTTGAGGGATCTGTTATCCTTATGTATGCAATAACTACACGATCTTCATAAGCAGATAGGAAACGACTCGTATAATATATTATATACATATATATATATATATATATATATATATATAATATATATATATATACTATATATATATATAATATATAATATATATATAATATATATATTATATATATATTATATATCATATATTATTAATTAGGTAAAGACATTAATTAGCATTTCCTATTTTAGCTGAGGCTCTTAAAAGTGCACTCTCTCGTAAAGACAATTTCAAAAGAGGCATAATATGTATTTATGAACTAAAAAGTTTTCTGTGAATACTCTCATTTATAAAATGAATAAAAAGTAATCTTTCTTTGTCGGTTACTCATTTATCTTAACAAAGTAGCAAAAATATTATTTATCTTGTGTTATGACAGCTATAATTCTCTATATATATAACCATATATATAATATAATATATATTATAATATATATATATATATTATATATATTAATAATATATATATATATTATATATTATATAATATATATTAATATATATATATATTATTATAATATAATAAATTAATAATATATATAATATAATATATTAATATTAATTATATAATATAATATAAGTAATAATATTAATATTAATAATTAATACTATATATTATATATATTTAATTATATATATATTAATATATAATATAATATATTTAATATTATATATATTAATATAATATATAAATATATATCATATGTTATATGGCAAGTAGTATTTTTTAATTATCTATTTCACTATTACTATTAGGAAGATGATATAGAGCTCACTTTGAAAAATTGACCTTAAATTACCTTGAAAATTGAAGTGAATAAAAGTATGATTGCACAGAAATTGAAATGAAATGTCTGGGTGTGCATTCCGTTAAATGTTAGGTTTATTTAAACATATTAGATAGGTATTTTATATTAGTGAATATATTCGTAAAGATTCTATTAAAATCGTCACAAATATCTTAGACTAAAAAATCTCATATTATTATAATAATATAATATTATATAAAAAAAAATAAATGTCTGTTTCACTTCCCTCTGTATACGGGGTCAAGTTGCCCGAGAGATCTGACGGTATTCCTAAGGGAAAGGGCGACAAGATCTTTAGAAGCTATGGTGGAAGAAGCAGAAACACTTATCGTACATATTCTCAACGTTCGCACTTGGACTTTTTTCGAGAGAATTTAGGGGAATGTAAGCTGGAAGACATGGTGAAAGAATCTTTCCTTGGGAATTATCACTGGGACGTGCACTAATTTCCGTAGTTACACTTAGGCTTCTTAATTCTTTCTCCATCGAATGGATAAGGAAAGGGTTTAAGACTGACAAATAATATATTCACAGCGGGGGAGGACGAGTACAAGTTTTCTCTAGCATAACGAGGGATGCCCTCTTCGTCCTATGGGATAGATTAATAATGGGGAGGCTGTCGGTGTTATCTTTTTAATAAGTACTAGATATACCTCTCATAATCGAATCCAAATCACCAACGTATGACCAATGAATTTAAGACTATGCTCGACTACACAAAGCACGTTTTAAATGCAAAAGTTGTTGAACACCAAATTGTTAAGGTCCATGCTCATCTAAAAACATTTACTTATATTTAACTTGCGAGAAACTTTTTAATCTTATCAAGTCCCATGCATTCGTCCCTCTCTCTATGTCAATGTCACCTCACTACAGATCTTCTTTTTTTACAGTTTCATGTTTTCGTACACTCTTATACACCTTCACATCTACTCTCAAGAAATTTGTCTACCCATAATTGTCACTTCTCACTCATCTCAATTCTGTTCTCGGCTTCCTCTCCTAAAACTCTACAAAACTCTTCTTTAAAAATGATTCTATAACTTTAAAACCTTCAACTCTAACCCTAAGGATCTATCACTTTTTCAAGTATCGCTTGCATTCAAATATCACAAAACTTGAGAGGGCTCTATGCTTCTTTCTCTTTTAAAGTCCTCTCTGACCTGTCTGAATCGTTGTACTCCATTCCTTAATGTTTCTCAACTGGTCTCATTCGATTCACACTCTCGTCTCGTCTAACAAAAATAAAACGAAAACATTTTTGTGTTACATAATGATTATTGAATCTATAGTTATTACTATATATATTTATCATATATTTATAATATATATATATTACTATAATTATTAACTTTTAATATTTATTATTATATAATTGACTTATAAATATATATCTATATCTATATATTATTATATTATACTTCTTATACTATAATATGTACTATATATCTCTATATATTCTCAATAATATAGTATATATATATATATAAATGATATATTAATAACACTTATATATATTATATATACTATATATACTTTTATATACTCTTATATATATATCTATCACTATATATATATATTATAATCTAAGTGAGATTAAATATGTTTTCGGTATCAACAACTATATATAATATACGAATCTATATACTCTATATCTATATTCTTAATAGTATATATATTATTATATATATATATTATATCTAATAATAACTCATATATCTCATATAAATATATAATCATATAATATAATCTATAATCTATACTCTATATATATATATAATTTATATCTATATATTCACTATCTTATAACCTATATACTTATATCCATATTTAATACTATATATATATATTCATATTCTATATATTATATATATATATATATATATATATATAATATATAACTATATATATTATATGATCCTCGATTCATAGTATACTAACTAATATATCTATATACTTATACTAGTATATATATATATATATATATTATATATATTATATATATACTATATTTATATTATATTATATATATATATATATATATATAATATATACGGTACATCATTTTAAAATAATGTAAGTAATAATTGCAATACTGAATTCGAGATAGAGAGAGAGAGAGTTAGATGAGAGAGAGTATGAGAGAGAGGTGAGAGGGAAAGGATACAGAGGCAGAGAGAGAGGGAAGATATGGAATAGGGAGAGGAGAGCTGAGAGAGAGATAAGAGGGAGAAGAGCCTAGGGATTAGATAGGACGTTGAGCTGAGAAGGACACGAGACAGACGCATCAATACGGGTTTTTCCTAGGAGAGACGGATAAGAGAGGAGAAAACAGAGACGAAACGAGAAGGAGAGAGAGAGAGATGCAGAGAGAGAAGAGAGAGAGAGAGAGAGAGAAGAAAGAGAGAGAGAGCGAAGAGAAGAGAGAGAGAAGAGAGAAGAGAGAGAGAAGAGAGAGTCATGATGAGTAAGTTTGGTTGTCAACTGGTAGCATCAATCATGGAAGGAGGGTTTGGATGAAAGAGATAGTAAGTAATACGGCCCTTTAATTTCAGCAGCGATTCAAACTTACGCACTTTGAAATATACATCTTGTATAACTCTATGAGAAAGAATTAAGAAGCCAAGTGTCAATAAGATGAGCAAAATATTCAAGGAGTTGCGTTGAGAAATGTACGATTAAGTGTTGGTGGTCAGAAGTAGAAAGTGCTTGTCCTTCCCACTGACAGTATGAAGACCCTTCCCGGGAGAGGATGAACAAGGGATATATATATATATAATTATATTATATATTTAT
>JABUQX010099337.1:27500-85881 GCA_015478945.1 Trachelipus rathkii
AAAAATTACATACAGAGGAATTTCCTTGTTGCACCACTGGCAAAAACATATAGAGAATTTTAGAGAAAGGTTGAGAATAGTAGAGCCCAGACTGGGGAAGAGCAGCAGGGATATAGAAAGAACCGAAGCACGACGGATCTCTTGTTCGCTCTGAGAATTAGTTGGAAAAGGTATGGGAATTCACAAAAGAGCATATATAGCTTTCCATAGATCTGAAAGAAAGCTTTCGATTCAGTGATTAGAGAGAGCTTTGGAGAATGCTGGAGAGAGAATATGCAGTGGATAGAAGTTGAGAGGAGCTCTGAGAGTTTGTACAGGGATAGTAAATGTAATGTAAGACAGAATATAGATAAGAAATGGTTCGAGGTGAGAATAGGGGTAAAACAAGGAAGCGTGTTGTCATTTTGTTTTGTATCCTGTATATGGATGTAATGATAAAGAAAGTGAGAAGAAAACCAAAATGGGACGATGATATTTTGGCATATGTGGATGACTTGCGTGCTGGAGCGAAGAGCGAGAGACAGGTTGAGAGAGATAGTGATAAGTTTGTGCAACAGGCTGGAGAGGCAGGATGGATATAACGAGAAAATGACGGAGATCATGGTGGTCAGGATAGAGGAAGAAGGAGGAAGAGAGTGAGAAGAGAGTGGAAAGAACTGAGCTAAAGAACGGTGGAAAATGTAAATATTTGGTGGAATATTTGGAAGAGATGGAGGAATGTACAAGAGATCATCAGTACGATAGTCGTATAGGGAGCAATAAGAACATTGATCCATACGAAAGATAAACAATGAGTGTGAGGTGAAAACAGGGTGATCTTTGGAAGTGTGTTAACACGGATTTACTATATGATGCAGAGACATGGAGTACGACAACAAGAGAGGGTATGGTAGAATACAGTCGGCGAAGATGTACGTTTTGGGAGCGATAATGGAAAAGAATAGAAGAGGAAGACAGAGAAACGAAGGAATAAGGAAGGAGGTTAGAGTGGATGGCTATATTGAATAAGATGGATTGCAGCTAGATTAAGGTAGTGGGGACACTGAAGAGGATGCAAGAGGGGAGAGTGCTAAAAGAGATGGGAGTGGAGACGCGGAGGAAACGAGACTAAGAAGAGGAGACCTAGAGAAGAGATTGGGAAAGTCTCGGCGAGGAATATGAGAAAAAATTACGTTAAAATACATGGAGTTTCGGAGATAGATAGATAGATAGATAGATAGATAGTAAATTTATAATATTATATATAATATATATATATATATATATATATATATAATATATATATATATATATATATATATATATAAATAATATATATATAATTATATATATATATAATATATATATTGGCGTAGGCAGGACTTCATTAGGGGAATAATATAGTATAGGATAATATAGTATATATATATTAATATATTTAATATATATAATATATATATATATACTTATATATAATATATATATATATTATATATATATATATATATATATATTATAACCTATATTAGTATATATATATTGTAATATATAATAAATATACTTATATATTATATATATATATATACTATATATATATTATATATATATATATATCTATAATAATATATATATATTATATTATATATATATATATATATATATATATATATATATATATATAGTACGTATATATATATATATGTTGTGTGTGTGTGTGTGTGTGGGTGTGTGTGTGTGTTGTGTGTCTGTGTGGTGGTGTACGCAGATTTGACTTTGAGCTAGCAAGGTGAGTGATTTTATTGTTCCTCTGCTCACTGATCAATAGACGGCGTGGGTTTATTAAAACTCCAGATTTCTCCTTTTCAAAGATATTATAAAAAGTATAATAAATATAAAAAAAGATTATTTTTCGGTTTACAAAACTAAAAAAATAAACAATCTACAACAGTTTTAATTTAAAAATTTTATGTGTCATGAGGTGAGTAAAAACAAATATTATTTGAGAGACGTAAAGTAATATTTATGGGGTTTGCGAGTATTGAGTCCTGAGTGGTAACAAATTAAATCTAAACTAGCATATGACGCCTTGGATTTTCAGCGAATTCGCAATTACATTTGTTCAATTCGTTCTTTTTTTCTTACTAATATTCTATGAATCCATCCTACATACGTCGCATTAAGCAAGTCTTTCGTTATTGTGTTTTTAGCCAACGATATTTACTTTTCAAAGGTGCTAAAGACGCTTTCCAATGGTAACTTCGTTAAAACACGGTAGGCAGCAGTTCAAATTCACAGACAGGTTTTTAATTTGAGGGAAAAAAGGGATTGGCTTCTTTTATGACCAGTAAGTTATAGTACTCTTCAAATTTTTGCTTTTCATTTATTTATTCCCCACTACCATGCTTCAAAGACATTGAAATTGAATTTCTTGAAGAGTATTTTAGTATTTCACCAATTGCTGTTGCTAGAACTAGGCTACAGTGTGATTAAAAAGCTGTTTTTATGGAACTTGGCTTCCAACATTGCTAGTGATTGAAAAAAACAATTTAATCGCTTAAATATCGTCTCTACTTAGACATGTTCATCCTTCTTCTTCAAGGCATTAGCTCAAGGTTTCGAGATAGATTCGGAGTCTTAGTTGCATATCTCGCCCAACACGCAGTTCCTGGCACTATTTCTAGCTCCTAGCACAATCAATGGCTCGCTCATAACCCCGAATATAATACCAGAGGAAAATAAGAAAAGTATCTGGGTATGCTAATCCGTCGGCTGTCAGAATGAGGCTTCAAGCAATACATTCAAAGCCTAGACGAAGTTGATTGTGGGCTGGAGGGTAGCAGTCCAGGTGACTTTTTTGAAATACGAGGTTGTCTCTACATCAGCGGGTCCTCCACTTTTTTTTGATCGCCTGTACCCAAAGACGAAAATAATTCTAAGTTCTATATATATATATAATAGTATTATAATATATATACTATATATATATAAATTATAATAATATATATGTATAATATTATATATAACAATGTCGCGGACAATTTAATGCATCACCAGTAAATATATGTACTCTTTCATTTTGGAAATGTAGAGCTAGGGTTTGGTTTACCTAACTTTGTGTGTTAGCCTATGTACTGACACCAGTGTTAGGATAAATGGCATAATATAAGACAACAACCAAATTACGAAGACACGCCGAAAGTATCGTTCAATGCAGGAGAAAAAGATGGATGGGCAGACCCACAACTAACGAAGCAACCCTATGCTGTAAGTCGTAGTTTGGCAGTGAAGCCGTTGAAAGACAAGTCGTCAAGAAGTTTGACTGACGCCTTTAAATATCAAATGTCAAGCAGGCATTCTCAGGTGAAACCCATCGAGCGTCCAGTCGAATCTTCGTCGGTTCAGGGACGACTTGGCAGCAACGTAGCGAAACAGGTCAAGGGTCGCCGAGGGCGACGCTCGAGAGAGATGAAAGATTCTCATCTGCAGTGCTTGCGTGATCGTTTCACAACAACGTACTAGCTACAACACAGGCCTATATATGTCATGTGGCCCATTCCGGAACGTACAGTGAGAAGATGACAGAATGAAATGGAGTACTTATTACAAGGTCTGCCATCGCCCCTCTCCTGATCAGGGAGCTCGGGTTCAATTTCATTTTCAAAAGCGTATGAAGATTGGACACTCACAGATGAGGTTCACACTACATGGACCTGATGGACGTCAGCGAATTTGGAGAAGTGCAGGTGAGTACTTTTCTGCTTGCAATATCCCCAAGGATTCTTTGGAGGTGATTCTGTGAGGGTCGGGCAGGAACTTTTTTTTTGGGTTGCTCGCACGGCAAGTGCATGTGTCATGACCGAGGAACGGCTAAAGGCTAAAGGTATGTGGAAGACATCCTCCAAGAGTATATAGGTGTGCCTTTCGCGTCTCATTGGCGTCCTATTTTTTTGTTACTCTCATGACACACGCCACACAGTACACTGACAAGGTCGTCAAGCGGTACACAACAGGTAGGGATGCAGACTTCTGGCCATTTCTGGCGAGGAGTCCGAACTGACTCGCATTGAACATGTTTGGATTTGTTGGATGGCGTGTTCCGACCGTCGTGAACATAGCTTGTCCACACTCAGGGAAGCTTGCAGAACAGCTTTGACATAACATCCCGCAGGAAGAGCCATTTCCAAGGATTATCTTCATCAATGCCGAATCGGTTGGAGGAAGTTGGAAGGGCCAGAGGGGGTTACAACCCATTATTAGACACACCTTTATGCTGCTTTCACATATATTTTAGAATTTTGTTGTTGATTAATAAACAATTAATATCTTTGATTTTTTTGTTTTCTTTTATTTTGCATTTAATCTCTACACACTGTCGTTACATACGTTTTATTAGATTTATAACCCTGTTCACTCCCAGTTAGGTATGATAATGATACCAAAATAAAACCAAATCCTAACCCTACATTTCCCAATAAGAAAGAGTTTATATATTTAAAGGTGATGCATTAAATTTGCCGCGAATATATATATATATTATATATATATATATATATAATATATATATATATAATATATTATATTTATACTATATATATATATTATATATATATATATATATATATTATATAATATAGTAATATATATATGTATATATATCGACTCACTTGATACAAGATCATACACTGGCAAGTGGTGAGGCTACTTCTTTGGCGTAACCCCAAGTATGACTCTGCGTACCCCCCGGGGTACGCGTCCCTATTTGGAACCGACTGATTACATGGGTCTACAGAGAAAGGATGATGAAACTAAAATAGATTATCTTAAATACCTTTCGGATAACGACAGATCCCTAGAGTCACTTAATAGTATCCTTGTGTTAAAAAAGTTTTTGCACTACAAATACTCCACTACATTCATCGGCCCCTGTAGAAAGGTTATTCAGCCTTGCGGGTCACATTCACTCTCCAAGAGACAAACCTACGTGAATATAATATGTTTGAAAGGCTAGTCATTCTTACAGGTAATTCCTTCATATTTGTAATGTTATAAATTAAGTTGCTATAATTAAAATCCTTTGTCTTTCTTTTTTATTTATTTTATGCTTTTAAAATGTTACACGAAAATTATTATCATTTATTAAATAGATATTTATTAGTTTTAAGTAACTATGCATTATTTATTATTACTATTATTATTAATTATTAATAATTATATAACTTATATTAATACATTATTACTGCCAATTTTTTATTATTATTTTATATATTATTAAATTAATAATTGATCTACTTCTTAGTACTTTAATACCAATTATTATCAAAACATGTGAATAGAAAGGATGCGGACTAGGCTGGGTCAAAGTGACCGTCAAATTGAGATAATCTTCTACTTTATTAATAAAATAAATTATAAAAAAATTTAATTGGATAATATTGTATCACTAAATTTCATAAATGTATATCATTTATTGCACTAACTTTACATAATGACTTAAATTAGATAAATTATAACTTGTATATTCTATTATTTGTCATAAAAATATTTTTTTACAATTTAATGAATCAAAGTTTCAAATTTGGTAGTTACTCCAATGATTTAATCTTCAAACAGTAAATTGTATATGATCTAGTGTACGCAAACTGTAAAACTGTTGTTAATTAAACCCGGAAACTGACCGAAAGTAAATACGCGTTTTACATGTACGGCGTTTACAGTGAACGAGGTATAACGGGGGTAACGCTTCAAAAGACTTTGTGAAAATGTAAACGATGTCACATACACGGCGTACGCTTTTCTCTTTCACGTAACGATAACGGTAACTACTAACCAATTTTCATGTAACGATCGCCATCTCTGTATAATAGAATATATATATATAATATTAATAGTATATATATATACATATAATAATATATAATATTTATATATAGTATATAATTATATATATATATATACTATATATATATATATATATATATATATTCATCATTTAATAGATATAGTAGATTTATATTTTCAGATTTAATAATAAAAAGTGAAAAGCAGATAAAAACTTGATTACGATGGTATAAGTTTGTCACCTAATGGAATTGGTTTTAATAACTTAGGCTCATTCTTTGGGTGGCCGTCTTTCCAGCAACTTATGTTTTGTGGACATAGTGCCTTCATCAGTATTCAATCTACCTCTCTTTAAGACCCACATCTGCACCCACCTTAGGGAATTGAGTTGGACAAGGATTTGGGTGGGTTTTTAGTTTCCATCTGTTTTGTTTTTTTCATGTTTTTTTTACCCCTCCTACAAAAGGGCCCTGCGAGTGGTGTACCCATGTAAAAAAAAAAAAATAAGTTTAAAAACAATGAATAATTGAACTAAAAGGAATTTATAGGCGTACTGGTACCTTGCTTTTGTTTGTTGATTCTTAAAATGATAATGAAGAACATAAAATAAGCTATTTCATAACTAAATTACTAGGTATTCATGCCTATACCCTGTAAATTTTATGAAATAATGCATTAATTAAACCAAAATTACCAATCAACCATTTTTTTCCACTTAGAATGCAAGATGACTGCACAATCATGTAAATTTAATCCTGAAATCTATGAATAATTAGGAAGGTAGGTGCTCGGATGCATTTCTCCCTGAGTTTTGAGGGAAGAGTGCTTTAGTGCTTTGTGGCTGTCCGCCCCTGGTTCCACTATATTCTCTATTGTCTCAATACTAGCACTTTCCCTAGTGTTGGGAAGCACGCAAATGTCGAACTATTCGAAAAAAGAGGCCACTTCTGATCCTTTCTAATATCCCCTGAATAAGCCTCACTTGTAGTTCTCATCCTAAGATCTTTTTAACCTCTAATCCGCACTTCTTGATCATATTGGAAAGCTCATTCCGTCTCTCCATCACAGTACGACTTTCAGCATCAAGGTTACTGGGATATACTTCTATCTAACTCGATTTATGGTTTTCCACTCTAGGACTTCGGGGAGACTTGCAATGGTGGCTGCTGCAAGGGAAGATGTAATCCCTTCGTCTTATGATTGAGTAATGCATTATTGTTAGGTGAATTACATCGTCCTAAAAATCGCGAAGGAGCATACACCTTTAACTCACATACAAGTAAACAAGTGTAATTGTCTCGAAATTCGGGACTTCTCATAAAATGTATTTTTTGGCTTTTTTCATTTTTAAGTATTGGGTTTATAAAGATTACTATAGGCGCCCCGCGGGTGACCAGCCCCTCTTTAGGAGGGTGTTGTCTGTGGTGCGTTGCCCTTGCGGTATAGTCAGGTCTCACTGGAGTATTATTAGAAAAATATGAAGTCGGAAAAGGAAGAAGAAGATATTTTCTCGCTCTGTCCTCTGATATATGGGGAGTGTGCAGTCGGGAATAAATGTATATCAACAGCCTATACTCTCTAGATTAGAGATAGGCTCATTCTAGAATAAGTTTTTTATATTTTTAAAAATGTAGAATAGGTACAAAATGTCCTTAAATAGAATTTCACCTTTTGAAAAATGTGAGTTTTTTTAACTTTGTTATAACATGAAAAATTTGTGGATGCGATTTAATTATTTTTTCAGTGGAGACACTCGATAATTTAACACTTTTAAAACTGGCAAAGGTAAATCAAGTCCAAAAAGTATTAGTGGCAAAAAAACGGGGCTAACTTTTGGTCGATTACCCCGCCGTAAAAAAAAAAATGTTCAAGAATCACCCCACCATTGTTTTTTTTCGTAGAAATAAGATTGTATTATTGCATTTTTTTTTCTTACGTATACACTTATTTAAATGTAATGAAAGTTACTAATAAGTTAAAATTTTTTAAAAAATGAATTTTAATAAAAAAAAAACGAATTCAAAAAGTTCAAAATTTTGGGGCGAGAGGGTGATCGGACCACCTGATTTATATTCGTATTTTATTTATCATTATTGACCATTTTATTACTTATTACGAATTTAAATATGATAAAAAGTTATTTTACAAATGAAAAGAAAAATGATAAAATGACATTTATACGTAAAAGACGATTTAAACGATGGGTCGCTTCACCCCTCCACGGTCAGGCTGACTAGGCGTTATTCAAACTTTAATAAAATTTTGAAATTTTGATTGAATTATTATTTTTTTTGTGTGCTTTATGACCTACTATAGGGCGTGATTTACAAAAAAAAAAAATCAAACAAGTGCTAAGGGAGAGTCGGGAGACGAAGTTTATACCTAAAGTGGTCCAGTCACCCCGCCCCTCTTCTTCTCTTTTTTCCTCTCATTCGCATCTCTGCCATTAGAATAAATCCTAGTTGTTTAATTGATAATATTTACTCTACCAACTGCTTACGCTGAAGATGTAATCTCAACATAGGTACAAATAAACTGTTTTTAAAAATAAAAATTATATTTTGAAATGGACTCTGGAAGATTATATTTGAAAGTATCTGGAAGAATTACATATATCCAAAAAACAGTTCAGGAAACTGTAAAGAGGATTTATATGAATATACCACAAACCCATTTAGGTTATTTGGGAATTTATATTTGATTGAATAAAAGGTGAATGAATGTGAAGTTTTGAAATGATAAAATATAATAACTAAGACTTCATGTTTTGAATATTAGATTAATAAAGAGTATAGTCAACCAAATTAGCGGGAATAATTCCATCGTCATAAAGTATATATTTCTTTCCAGTGGTTTTTGTTCTTGGTTTTGTTTTTGGCTCTTTTTGTTTTTTTGTGCTTGATATTACCCAGAATTCAAGAATTCAACTGATGGAAAAAATATCTTGATTTTGGAATTGCTTACAAGATGTTGCTTTAAAATTTTATGCTTTGCTTTTTGTTGATCTTGGAATGTTGCATGACAAGCTGAAGTCTTTCTTTTGTGCATGCCAATATTCTTTTACGTGAAGACGATATTGTGTAAACATCAGAGTTTGGTAGAGAGTCTTGCCAATCAGAAAGTAAAAAGAAGCGAAGTTAAAGAAAATAATATTAACTTAGTATGTATACTTTTTCCTCACTTTCTTTCTTCTTTACTAACCTCCAATCATGTCGCTTCACCCATAACTTTCTCATATCTAATCACACTCTTTTTTCCCGGCTGCAGCATGTGCAACTAAAGCATGATATCGGATAAGCAGTAGAAAGTAGAATATAAGGTAAAATATAAGATGCTAAGATGTAAGACCAGTATTGAAGGACGAAGGTGGTGGAATCCGGGAATAGAAATAGTTAATGAAAAGTAAGTTCTTGAACCTTGTGAGCGCTTTGTGATATAGCTTCGTGTCTCGGTTTTTTTGTAAATAAAAGGTTTCCAGGGAATACAATATGTTGAGAGAATGCATATTATAGGCATAACTAATGGTTTTCTTTGATGAAATATGTGCATTTTTTAATAAAAGCATTAAATTAGTTTGTAATAATTGGCATAAAAGATATATGTCAAGTAAAAGCTGATTTTTGAAGGCATGAAGTCAACCTGTTTTAGTCTTCCTCATTAGTAAACAAAAGAGAGCAATTGGGAAATTAAAAATAAGAACATAGAATATGGAAAACTCACTTTCTTTATAATAAAAGGTTAAATTCGATCTATGAGTCAAATAGCCGGAAATGTTGGGGTAAAAGTGTGTAAACAACATTTTTCACAGTCATAGAAGGATGAGACAGGGAGTCAAAACTTTGCTCCTTCGGGAGTCAATCTTTTAGATCCAGCTTTGGAAGAAAGGCAGAAGATTAAGAAACGTAGCGTTATTGTATTTTTAGTTATTTGTATTAATGGAGATTAACGGGAGGTGTGAGCAAAAGATAATAGGAACCTGTCAGGTGCTGGTTGCACAATATACACTTCCCCACACATTAATCTGAGCATTTTGTATCCCCATTTCCTCACGTCACCATTAGAGCTTGAACATACATGCTCCACCAATCATTTTTGACCGGTTTGCTCTCCAGGTTCCCCTCCTTTTTGGGTTTCCTCTCCTCTTTGCTTACTTTAATGTTAGCTTTCTCTTTCAAATCATCCAATACGCGGCTTGTTGTTGAATGAAGGGTGGAATTCTTTCTTCTTCTTTTTTCTGTTAATGATGGTGTTCCTCAGGGTGTCTGGACCCAACTCTTCTATTTCTCATTAATGATCTTTCTGCACTGCACATCTACTTTATAACTCATATGCGATGCACTTCGACGCCTGTCATTCTTCAATTCATTTCAGATTCTGCTCTCTCTTTACTTCTAGATTGCCTCTTGTCTAATCTACGCATTCCTATATTCTTACCACATCCTCGAAAAAAGGGGGGTGTATTGCATCTGCGCATGGAGTTTTTGTGTGTGATATTGGTAAGATCCAGGTTTTAGTATTTGCTGCAGTGCTTCCATTTGCCTGCCACCTCTGTGTCTGTGGAATTCTCTTTCATCTTCCTGCGTTCCTTGCTGTATTTACTCCTACTTTAAAGCCTGCGTCTGTCCTCATATCAGTAATTTGCGCTAGAGGGGTGAACTTTTAGAGCATATGCTAACCCTTACTAATGGGAGCTCCTGCTCTGTGGAGTGGTGGTGACAATAAAAGAAAAGAAAAAAAAGAAACTAGGAACGTTTTCCTACTACTGTAATTATAAATTCTACAAAATATTTTGATTTAATTCTCACAAAAGGGGCTATTTATCTCAAAAGGAGAGAAATTCAAAATTGGAAAATTAAAAATTAGAGGGGAAACTTTAATTAAAGAATTAAGTTAATTTTGTGCAACATCCTAAACTATTTAAATATTAATTACAATTTTATAGTTATTCAGGATATTTATTTGTGCAGTAAGGTAAATAGATTTTCATAACTAATCGGGTTACAAAAATGCCTTCCCAATCAAATAAAAAATTTTAATATTTTATAAGTTAATAACTACACTCAGAGCTTATGATAGGTCTAATGATCTAAACGTATGTTAAGAGTGAAATGCATATAAAATATAGCTGCAATTAAATATGAGAATGTGAAACTCATTAAGCTTTCACAAGCAAATTTTAATCTGAGAATCATTTAACAATAGTGAAAAAAGTTTATATACCCCAGTCTCGATTAATTTTTGCAATGGACTTTATAGCCCATAATGCACAAGGATGAAGTAGCTCCTCTCCCATTTGTAAGAAATCACTATCATATATTTTTGCAACTCTTTTGCAATCTATTAGAGAGTACTTCATCATCTGACATATATACATACATGCATACTGATATATTTTTTCCCTATCATTATTTCCATAGGTTCATATTCAATGTATTGATTTATGAAATTGCTAAAAACTATTTTAAAATCATTTTCATCATGATAAACATGTGCCATTTGTTATGGGAGGGTGTGATGGCATATCCAATGACAAATATAAATATATTTTTTAAATTTCAAATTGAAGAACACCTTAAAAAAGGTAAAAAACTGAAGGTTAATTGACTAGGTTAAGAAAATTTTAATTATTAAAAAATTAGCATGATTAGAAGTCAATCTCAGAAATTCCATTTTATTAAAAGTAAAAACATTTGAAATGTTAAATTCATATTATATAAAAATAAAAATATAGGAACATGGGAATATCAACTTATCAAGAAAACAAAAAAACTGATATAATTGTACCCTAAGTAATCATTTATTTATATAATTTTTCATCAATTAACTTCTAATCTTCCTCCTCCCCTCAATATTCGGCTAATATCTTTAATTAAGATTAATTAATTAATTAGTTAACATCATTCACATTCAGGAAACAGATCATAGATCAGTGTGGGAGATATAACCAATGTTCAGCGATAAATTCCATAAATAATTTTTTTTTTAATATTCAAATAAAAGTCAGAATTTCTAAGTAGTAATATATTTAGCTTCCCATCTGATTCTTTTCAAAATGACTGTCTTCTTTTTGGACATTCATTTACGTATCTTAATTACCTTTAATGGCATTAATTCATACATATTATATTTCTTAATATTTTCAATACATGAATTCATTCAGCATATGCAATTTATATCTTATTCTTTGACAGTTTAAATATACAACTTTTGCATCTTATATTTATGTTCTGAATTGTTATTCAATGACAATTTTATTATCCATCACTTTTCACTTATTTAAGCACTATTTCTAATATATTTCCAACATGTCAAGCCATAACAGGCTAGGAAGAACAGCTTGGCAATTTATAAATATAGCAATTTGATATTTCTCTTTATTTTCAACCTAAGAAAGTGAAATCATCAATCTATTCTCACATATAAACTGCTTTGCCTCTATTATTATGGCACTCATAATCAACATTATTGTCTCATTTACCAAATTACATTTAAATTTATCTATTATATATTAATATCATAATTACTTGGCTACAAACTAAATGAATCCTAAAAGCATCTCTGCAAATCAACAAAACAATTAATAAATTGTGGGAGGGGGGGGATGAGTCTAATAAACAAAGAAGCAGGGTCTAATAATTTAAGGTAAACTTAGTACTTGCATTACAAAATCAAATTACAATGGTTATCTCTGATATTCTTCAATGTGCATAATGAGGTTTATAATAAAAAAAAATTTGTCAGATAAAATAAAAATGACTTTTAAACTTTTGACAAATTCATTAAAAAGAGCAAGATGCCTTGATTTAATTTTTTTTTAAATCTAAATATATAAAATTACAAAAGTTTTAAGCTAGAAGACAAAATAAAAAATAGATTTATGAAAATGCCTTTATGCTCCTTTTGCAGAAGTGTTTCAAATTATTGTTTTGCATGATTAAAGTTCAATTAAAAACAACACTGGATGGATTCAGATTTTCAAAATCCCTTACTTCTATTTTCATAATTAAATAGATAGCTATGGTATATACACAAGATTTACAAACTCCAAAGGTAACCATCACTAACTAGGTGGAACATTCATCATGCTTTATTTAATGCTAATACTAGACCTACCTATACAGCCTAATTGGATACTGTACTAAAGATGTAGCAGAATATTTATTAAAATAAATATTGAAAATAAAATATTACTTGAATTGAAAATTGTTACTTTAAGGTAAAAGATAGTCTTGCAACCCACAAAATATGAAATAAAATAAAATAAATAATACCGTACTTCTTTAAGTGTAAGGTATTAGACATAAGGAGGAAAGATTAGGTTAAGGTTAGTAGTACATTAGGTTATGTTTACCTAAAGAACCTTACCTCCTAACACCAAACATCTAATCATATTAGGTAGCTATAACTCACAGAGTATTAGATTTGACTGGTACATCCCTTTGCACTCTACTACCTTCTGGTTATTACTTTCGCATTTCACCTTCTCAGAGAGTATTTCTAGCGTACTCTCAACTACATTGGAGAATTTGACTCCCACCTCACAGATTTATAAGCACATACCCAATATCTTTTCCAACTAGTTTATAATCCGGGCTGGGGAGTCAGTGTGGGTGTCAGCAGGAGTCTGACTCCTTGCTCAGTCCAGCAGACTCTGTTCGAATGGTTTAGAGTTTAGACATCTTTAAAATATTATAAAATTTAATTTATAATAATTATTATAAAGTTTAAACATTTTCCTTATTTTCTTTTTCAGAACAATTATTAGTACATAATTTAAAATTAAATAGGTTACTTAATTTAAATTGTTTTTTCAAATCCATAAATATGAGCTGTAAAAGTAAAAAATCAGCATAGGCAAAAGTATTTACAGTATTCTAGGTACAAGCCTCCGCCATTGTTATTTAAATCATAAATACGAATATCGCTTATTAGACAGGAATCAATAGCAATGTCAATGCGCAAGAGAACTGCAGAAAGGAAAGAGACTGAAAGAAATGCGCTTCTAAGCAGACAAGCTCAACAAGCAATTTAAAGTGTCATCTGCAACGCTGTCTTTAGAATTTTTCAAGAATCGATTGAAAAAAAAAGAATAAGGAGATGCTTTTGGCCCTCCAAGCAAATGACTGAGAAAGAAAAACGAAGGTGAGGGAGATCAATGTGTTATGAAGGATAGGTGTTGGTGAACCGCAGAGAGCGTCAGAGTGTCTGTCATGAGTAGTGATAATGCAAGTGAGTACGAGTAATGAAGCATAGCATGTTAACATGGTTGTAAAGCGGTGGCATTTCCCTAACATTTTGTTGCTAATACTGAGGGAAATTAAGCGTAGACATTAATGCAGAAATGGCTAGAAACTAAGTGTGTCTTCTCTAGAAAGAATGATATAAGAGCATGGTGGTTAGAGAAGATAAAGCAAAAAGAAAAACTAAAGTTTGATCTTACACTTAGAATATTGAACTTAGAACAAAAGTTATTCATTCATCAGAGAGAAGCAAATTATTTGCTATAAACAATTAGTTTTTGAGTGATGAGCACAAATATTATGGGTGAGAACTGTAGTTCAGATAAATGGCGCAACAGTGAACAGTAGTTTTATTGTGGCCTTGTTGCGGGGTGTTATGTATGAAGGATATGAAATTTGAGAGGCGTTCTGCAGTCCATTTTGATATAAGAGTTCCTTAGATTTACGGAAAAATTTAAATGAATCCATGGAAATGGAGATATTGAAAAGAGGAGGAGTAAAGAAAATAGTGAGTTAGATATGATTTGTGAAACAGGTGTAACTAAATGGACTGATTTCTCAAATATCACACATATGTGATGTACAGTGCATACATTTGCAGTTGGCCATAAACACGGTTAAAAGAAAAATATGTTGCAAAATTTAGTGTCAAAGAGTGGCGCGACTATGTGCATGGTCTGAAGATAGAGACGCCGGAAAAGTGGATGGTGTGACTAGCTCGAGCAGGTAAGGTACATAAAGAGAATGTATGAAGGATCATTGTTGCTGAGATGTAACAAGAGTGTCTAGCAATTATCATGCAGATAAATATGGAGGAAAGAACTCTTGGAATTAAACAGTTTGGAAGATATGGCAAATCTAAAGTAAGGAATGACAGAACATACGTTGGGAGGATTGATAGCTGAACTTTGAATATACTCAGGTACATCCTCAAGATATTGGTAACAAGACGGGGTTGTAGCAAGAAACCTCACTTGATCTCAGCGGCAATGCATTTTTTCAAAGAGGATGGTAAATTGATCTTAGACTCAAATAATTTAGGCGTATGAGAGGAGGAATGTTGCTGACAGCATAACTAATGGAAATAGAGAAAAGATATATGGGATAATGCATCTTATTAAGCTGCATTTTATTTATTTATTTTAAATACTGAGTATTCTCGTTTTAGTATGAAAGCCTCAATGAGCCACAGACGGAAAAACATTTATGGTGAGATAGTAGATGCAAAGACGCATGAAGGAATATGAAGTTGAAGATTTTCTGGACTACTGTTCAGGCTGCAGAATCTCTAGTGTCGGGCGAGCAGGTTGACGTGTGTGACCACTGGTTCTAGTGAGTATAATATCGTATCCTGACTTTACCCTAATGCACTTTTTGGAATTTTTTTTTCTGAAGAGGCAAGCCATATAGTGGGAGATAAGCTGGCAATAAATATTAATGTTATTTTTTATTATCAAGCTTTTTATTAAAGTTTTTAATAATGATCGAAATTGACTTGCAGGACGTCTATTCTCGTTTCAATTTCATTTTTATGTATAAAGTCATTTTATATTTTAATTTTTAACTTAAAAAAAATAATAATTATTTATCAAATTTTTACAAATCATAATACCTAAGAAAGCCTCTCCAAGATGATACATAAAATAAGAATAAAAATAAAGGTGGTCCGATTCACTTTGAAGACTTAAAATTTGACACTTTTTGATTTTTTTGATTTTATTATAAATTTCAATTTTTTTTTTTTTAATTTTACTTTCATAAAGTAATATGATATTATATTTAAATTTATTTACATAATAAAAATGTCAATAATGAATACGTAAAATAGAAAATACAATGGTGGTACCGATTCACCTTCATCAAATCGGCACGAAGTTGACCTGTGATTTACACTAAATACTGTTATGGAACAAACTTTACTTATTGCACAGTCTTAAAGCTAACAATAATGCGAGTGTAATACACTGAAAAAATAATTAAATCCATCCAGCGTGATTATGAACAAAGTTAAAAAAAAAAATCACATTTTTTAAAGGAATTCTATTGATTATTATTATTATACCTAATTATTATTTTTTTTAAAAATAGAGTAGAAAACTCTCTGAATTAAAGATAATCTAAATAGCCCGACGCTAATACTACTGCGTGGCTATTAATAGTAATCTTTATTTATTTATTTATTTTTTTTTTATTTAGGTGCATATATGTTATGTAAGTTTGGGCAGTCACCGCTGCCCCGTACGCTACCATATTAAAGTTAAAATTAAAATAAATTAAATTTGTATCAAATATAAATTCAAGAGATGTTCCAATTCACCTATGGTGTCTAATTCGCTCCACAAGGAAAGTCTGTATTGAGCAGCGTTTAAACGCTTTCAAAAAATATATTATAATGTCCAATAATTTTATTTGTGTGCTTATGACTACTAAAGCAATAATTTTAAAAACAAAAAACAAGAAATCCAAAAAATGATACAGCATCTAAACAGCATTCTGCAGCATATGAACTAAAGTAGTAACAAAGTCAACTAGGCTGAACGCTATAGTATATAATTATATTATAATATATCATACTAATTATATATATTATATATATATATACTTATATATATATAATATATATTATATTATTATATATATATATAACTATACTAGAGAATCATTACTATAATGCTTTTAATATACATAATTTGAATAATATATATGTATATGCATTTAGCAATATTGCATTATGCTTTTAGAGAAAGACACGTTGCATTCTTTATACATATTTGGTAAGAAAGGACAGATAAATAATGGCACCATTGCATTCTCTTTTTAGAGAAAAGCAACACTGCATTCTATATTTGGGAAAAGGATAAAGGAAAGTTAAATAATAATAATCAAAGGAGGCAAACCCTAATTTCAAGAACTGAGTATACTTTTTATGGTATAATTATTAGTTTTGTTTAATTACTGTACAAAAATGGTCTTCCCCAGTTATCTGGACTATATTTTAATAATTTCCATAAATTTTACGTTTATAGTTTCAATAGAGTAAGAATAATGAGTGATTCCATAGAACTAAAAAATTACCCACATAAATTTATATTTATTTTTTTAATAATTTAATGTTTTTATTTATTTAATTTATTTATCTGTCTTTTTTTTAATATAGATTATTAAAACACTATTTCAAGTTTCTAGAATTCATTAAAGAAAATGCAGCTAAGAAGAATATACAGTAATTATAGAGTTCTGTTGAGTCCGATTTATATAAATACTGTATTGAAACTATAAGCATTTAATGTACAAAAAATCAATAAAAAAATAATAATAATTTGTTATAACATTTTTGTACATTAAATGTTTATTGTATCAATACAGTATTTGTATTAATTGGACTTAATGAAACTCCACAATTACTGAATTTGCTATAGAAAAGCAATAATTTTTCTACCCTTTATTAAAATGTTTAAAATATATAAGGTCAAGAAAATTGAAAATTACAAAATAATAACTGGATCACCAACACTACACAATAACAGAATATTAAATCATTGTTATATTAATAAATGTGATGTTTTGCCATTTATCAAATTTATTAATTTGCATAGTGTAACTGATTAATTCCCAAAAGACATAAGAATTCATAAATATGGAACAATAAAATACAAAACTTTATGAAATATTAACTTCAAGATCTATAAGTAGCTACACAATATAGGTAAACTTACCTGTGGTAAATTAGCATCCAATTGCCTTTGTAAGCTGTCCCTTTCTTTTTCTAACTCTTGGTATTTTTGCTCCAATTCACTGAGCCTCTCTTGAGTTTCCCTGACTGTATCCAATAATTTGTCCCTTTCATCTAGCATAGAAACCATTAGCTGTTCAAAATTACCATCGTCCCCACTAAACTGAGAGCCCCTCTGAGATATACTATCCTCGGCTATAGTGGGCATGACATCACACATCATATTCCACATTTTGGCTTATTGACACTATAAACAACACTAAAATAAAACTATGCCTAAGCAATTAATTTCGTTTTTATCGCTGATATTGGGGGACGTCGTACTAATTTAACCTTAGCCTCTGGTTTGATATGGGCCTAACTTTTGGAGCTGCGATTAGCCCTCTTGCAATTAGACCCTAAACACAAGGTCAATTACATAAATAATTACATAATTGTGTAATAAATTCATATCTATACAATTCTATAAATATATATTAGCGTTAAGCAAGCATTTATTTCACACTTTTTATAATATTTACATTAAAATAAATATATCTGACCCGCCCGCTATTGAGCGTCGGCCATTTTCGAGACAGTCTATATTCGAAGTGTTTGAATCACTTTTCATAGAATTGACTCTGGCTATGATTAGTTTAATACTTATTTAAAATCTTCAACAATACTATGAAGATTGACTCTGGCTTATGATTAGTATAATGCATATTTATATTCTACAATACTATGAAAATTGCGAGTATGGATGATATTGTCCTCTTTATTTTAGAAAAGTGTTTTATACAGAAATATAGCATTAACCTATATAGGAAGGGATTCGAATACCATTGATATTGATTTTTTGTATATTTTATATTTAGTTATATATTTGTTATTTTTGTATCTGTTTTAATTTATATATATATATATATTTATTTGCACTCTTTCTATTTGTTTACAACATATTTATTTATATTAGTTTATCTATATATTTATTGGTTTATTTTTTTTTTTATACTAGGCCTTATATTATAAGTATAGTTGTGAGTCTTATCTTTATATTATTATCATTATTTATATATTATATTATTATATATTCACTGGTTGAATCTATGTAGGTTTTTCACCACTCTATTTACTTTTTCCTCCCTTTCAGTCCTCTCTGCTCTTCTTCTTTTTTCTCTCCTTTTCTCTTCCTTTTTTCTCTTCTCTTCTCCCTCTCTCTCTATATAATTTATTCTTATCTATTATTATATTATATATATTTATTATTTAAATATATATGTTATTTTATTTTATTTACATTTTTTTTACCGGTAGGGTTTGTGTTTAATTTTAAATATTATGGGTAATTATTTATTATTTACATATTAAATTCTATCATAAAAAAAGCATTTATATTAGATATGTGTATTTTTATATATATAATATATATATATATTATATTATATTATTTATATTATATATATTCTATTTTTTATTTATTATTATATATTATTTTTTATTTTTATATATATATATGTATTATATTATTATTTATATATTTTTATTATTATTATAATTATTTTCGGTTATAATAAATATTATTATATTATACTTTTGAATTATTTCCTTGTCTAAATTTCGTTTTTTTTAATTGTATTAAATTTACTTTTTTTATCTTTTATTATGTAACATATTACATATTTTATATTATACATTTACACTTGGATGTTTATTTTCTTATATCACAATCAGCATTAACTTTTTTCTCTATTTTCATTATTTTCTTTAACAAATGAAAAAATTTTATTTTCCTTTTTTTTTTTTGAATCTATTTTGTTTTATTTTATATATTTATTTTTTGGTTTTCTTATTTTTTATTTTATTTTGGTTTTGATAAATTTATTAATAATTTTGTATTAGTTTCTTGATATTTTAATACATTTTATATTAAATTGAAATTATCACCTTATTTGAGACCAATTTTTTTTTGGTAAAATATCTTTTCAAATTGAGCCCGTTTCCGATTCCCTTGCTTTCTTTTTTTGTATTATTGTAAGCAGAGTAATTCTTTTTCGTGTACTAATGCCAATTTACAGCTTATTTGTGAGTCTTTAATAGTTTGTGTGTTATTCTTATTACTTTTTTTTTTTTCAGTTTTTATAATTATGTGACTAAATTCTCTTCAATAGATAATTTTTTTTATGTTACTTTTTTATTTTTCATAACATTTAGAATTGAAATATTTTTTTATATCACTCACCAGTCTACCTCTAATCAATACATAGAAAGTCTTATAAATACGATTGTTATGTTTTTCTTAACTTTTTTCTGTGGTCAGCTGATCTCTATATGCTTCCCTTTACGAGTGCATGTTGTAGTCATTTTCTTGATTTATTATTTATTTTTATATATATCAGTATAGTATTTTAATATGTTATATGTATTTATTTTTTTATATTAGTTTTTATTTGTTATTTATTAGCTTTGGGTTTATTTTTAGATAATTAAATTATTGGTTTATTATTGTTTTGCTTTTGATTTGTATTTGCTTCGTTGAAGTTGTTGTTGTAGTCATTCTGCATACTATTATTGTTTTGTTTTATTGTTTTAGTTTTTGGGTGTTTTATTTTTATTTTTTTTATTTACGTTTTTTGATTTGTTATTTATTACTAGGTATCATTTAATTTTAGTTTTTGTTATTTCTATATATATATTATATATATATGTATTTTTTTTTTGTGTTATTTTTTGTTGGCTGTAGTTATTGATATGTTGAGTTTGATACTGTTAATAGTATTGGTTTTTAAATGCATGTTTTGGTGTAGATGTTTGATTTATTTGTTTTGTTACATAATCTTGATTTTATTGACTTGTTTGAATTTTATTTTGTTTATTGTAGAATGATTTATTACTATTTATTATTTTTTTTTATATTATGATTTTTTGAGTTAATTTTAGTATTTGGTGAGTTTTTAGGTGAGTGGCCCGTTTATTTTGTAGTTTTACCCTAGATTCTTTAGGTGTTGCCATGAACTGTTTAAATTTTACCAATATTTTTTATATTTTTTTTATTATTATTTTTTTTATTTTTTTTATTATATTTTTTTTATTTTTTTATTTTTTTTTTTTTAACTTATTTTTTATTTATTTTTTATTATATATTTTTTTTTATTATATTTATTTATATTTATTATTTATTATTTATTTCTATTATTATATATCTATTATTTATTTATTGTTTTATTTTTATATATATATTATATATTTTATTATATTTATATATATATTATTATTATATATATAAAACATATGTATATGATATATAAAGAATCTTCGAGATTATTATTATTATTTTCTTTATTTCATTCATTTTTATTATTATTTTATTTATATTTATATTTATTTTATTATATTCTATTATTATTAATTATAGTTTATATGATAACAACCAAATATCAGAATAGTTAATGTATGAAAACATTGTATTGATATATAAAACACACACAGGATTTTATACGAGAGTCTTTATGGGAGGTGTGAAATTAAATATGATGAGATTCTCCTATAATTCACGTGATGTAGTATTTCCGACAACAACTTCTCTTTATGCTAATATGCTAAGACCTTTCAGATTGAAATATTTTAGATAATCTTATACATTATATAAAGTAGTAACAAATGGTCATTAAGAAGGCTCCTGTGAAACATTTCGACGGGAACGTAAGGCTTTGATTTTCAGACTAACCATAGGTGAGTTTTTTATCTTTTGTTTTTTTAAGTATTTGTAAAAATAATATTTAATAAAGATCAATAATAATTTAATTTTTTTAAAATATAAGATCTCTGCTGTGACTAATAAATATCAAACAGATTCTTGGAATTGACTAATTATAAAGAATAGGCTCTTGAAACTGATTATTTATTTAAATTTTATTTTATACGAATATATATATATATATATATTATATTATCTTCTATATATCTATATATATAATTATTATTATTATATATATATACTATTTATTTTATTTTCTTATTATTATATATTTATTATTATTATATATATATATATATTATTATTATTATATTTATCTTATATTTTGTATTAGTAAGAGACTTTTTTATTATATATATTTTAATGAAAATATTGTTTTGGAAAATAGTTATTATTTAATTTATATATATAATTATTTTTTTTTATTATATTTTATATGAACTGCCTTCGTGGGCGCAGGAGGTTGAGTTCACTCCGCCTTCTTATTATTCGTAGAGGGACTGACTGGGGTCAAATCCTTCCCTGCGTAGTCATGTTTGGGTAATTTTTATCTTACTCTGAGGGTGGCAAAGATATTAAACTTGACTGCGTAACCACGATTGGTGGCGCCTGGGGTTTTTGGGGTTATATGCTCTGGCCTTAAAGTTTCTCGATTTTCTCCCTCTGTGGGTCCTCTCTCGTGGTTTACCTCCTCCTCACTGCATGGGTGATATAGCACGCTAAATTTTAGGTTTAGTTTATATTTATATTCTATTTATTTATTTATATTTCTTTTTATTATTATATATTTTATATATTTATTATTTTTTATTATATATTATATATATTATATTATTATTTATTATTTTATATTAATATTATAGATATTATTAATTTATTATTATTCATTAATTTTATATATTTATTTTTAATATATCTTTAGTAGTGGGAGGTTCATGGGCTTGTGTGAGTCGGTTTCATAAAAATTTTTTTTCCGACCTCCGACTCGCTCCGACCTTCGCTCTATCCGGGACTTCCTACCCTTCTCGTTGAAAACTATCCTCGACTCTGATACTCCGACTTCCGACCTGCTTGAATATTTACCTATGACTCCAAGTCCGATTTCACACTCCAACTCGTTCTTTTGAAAATTTAATTCCGGTATACTCTTTCCTGACTTACCGACTTATCCGAACCTTCCACCTTTCTAGACTAAATTTATGTATATATGAAAAATTCTTCATATATATTATTCTCTTATTTAATTTTGATTAATATATATTATATTATCTATTTTAGTAGCGTTATTATAGGGTATTATTGTGGCGTATGCTTGCAGAGATTTTTGAGACTTTTAAGAATTTAGATACTTATTATTTATTTATATATTTACTTTTTTATTTTATATTATATTAATTATATATTTTATTATTTTCTTATTTATATATTATTCTATATTTTATTTATTATATATCTATTATATATTATATTATCCTATATTATTTATCTTAATTTTATATCTTATATATTCATTATTAGAGAGTTGTTTCTTACCTGTGGTTATCGTTGTGTTGAGACATATGGTTTAGTGAGGATTAGAGGTATAGTTTTGTGGATCATAATAGTATAAAATGGTGGGTTCAGGTTATGGACATATCTATTAGGGCGGGTTTATGGTTGTGTAGATAGGAATGTAGATAAAATGATGTATAATTGATCCGTATTAGAGGAATTGTTGATGGTGTTAGGGGTAAATTAGAGAAAAATGAAAGTTACGTGTTTTGGTTCGAAGAAGGGATGGCTGGCGGCGAGTTCTGTGTTTACGGATAGTCGTGCTTGTGTTTTTTGTTGTTATGTCCGAATGTATTAGTGTTTTCTTTTGGGAGATGTTTGTCTTGGTGAATTCGTAAACTGCTGAGACCTGAGTTGGAAAAATGTGGATTGATGTTCTAGTAGATATTGAAATTGCTTTTGGGAAGAGTAAATGTGTGTTGCAGAGGCTGAGGAAAGAAAGGTTGTTGCATAATGGAAGTTTTGGTTGATTAATTGTGCGAGTGTTTTTGGTGAAGGGGGTATTTGTTGTGGCCTTTTCACTGTTCTGTGTGCCAAGGATTAACCCCACATTGACGGAACGAATGCCATATTGTTTTTGTTTGAGTGTGTGTTCTGTTGCGTTGTGCCGTTGTTGATCGCATTTGGAAGTAAGTTGGTTTCTGAGAGAGTTGCGACGGTTTTCTTATCATTTTATTATTGAGTATAAGGGGGTTGTTTTGGTAATGTGGCTTGGGTTTGGGCTTTCTTTTCAGACTTTGTTTTCGTGTCTATATTTATTTCTTTTTTTCTCTATTCTTTGTCTTTTTTTTTCTTTGTTCTAAGTTTGCAGAGCTTTCTGAGTATGTTACGCACCTTTGGGGAGAGAAGGTGGGTGATGTATATATATATATTTAATTTATTGATGTAATTTATTTTATTTATTATTTTTTTTTTTTATTTTTATTTTATATATTGATTCTATACTATGTATATAATTTATTTTATTGGTATTAATTATTATTAGGTGATTATATTTTTAGGGATGCGTTATATAGGGGGGGTATATTAGTATTTTATATGGTGTTACTATTGAGTTTAGTAGTATTATATATTTTTGGTTAGGTGGTTATTTTATATTTATTTATGGTTGAGGTTTGGTGAGGAGTTGTTATTTTATTTAGTTATTATAGTATTATATATATTTTTTTTTTATGTGGCAATATGCTAAAAAAAAAAAATTTCTGGTAATGTGATTGAGAATTTTATAGTAATTATTATATTTATTACTATATGTTATTTATATTATTTATTTTTTATATTATTATATTTATATAATATATATATATATATTATAATATATATATTATATATATATTATTATATATATTATATTATTTATTATTATTTATTTAGTTTTATATTATTATTATACAGTATATTTATTATATATATTTATTTACTATTATATTTATATTATATATATTATATATAATATTTATTTATATTTATTATTATATTATTTAGTGGCATTAGCAATTTACAAAGTTGCGAGACTTTTCACGTCTAACCACAAGGTGAAGATCCTTTCTTCAGTGCTAAAGGAACAACATCATTTCTGAAAACTTGCCTCAATCGTATGAAAGTTACACCTATTGTTTATTTGGTTTATCTTCTTCGTAGTTGGGTTGCACCTTAATCTGCGGAAAATTATAATTCCATTTGTATAATGGTCTAATTTTACCTATCCCAGGTTGTTTGATTGTTTTTTTTTTTTTTTTTTTTTATTTAAAATTGTTCTGATATTATTAGTATTACAGATTGTATTCCAGGTACTTCCTTCTTGCAATTTGGTATTGGTAACATCTTCTAAAATGTTTTAAAGTCCTTATTAACTTCAACTTCTTCATGTTCATTCGCAGGTCTTGATGCATTATCTTTTGTATATTTTTTAATTTATTTTTTATTAAAATTATTTTTTATGTGAGCCGGATTTTGCTTTTTAAATCAATATTGTTGTCTTTTTGTTTTTGTTTACTAATATATAATGAAAATTTTTTTTTTTTTTAATCCAAGGGCTTTCCTTTCTATATAATACTTCTTCCTTAATTCTTGCTTTGATTAACTATTATTTTTTATTATTATTAAAATTTTATTAATTTAGAGACTATAAAGCCTATCATAAAAAATTTTTGATACTAACTTAAATAATTTTATGGGAAGTGGGTCTACGGATTATATGGATTGTTAATTATATAATATTATTTTATTTTTATATTATATTTATCTAAGCAATATATTATTATTTTATATTTAAATTTTATATTTTTTATCTATTAACCATGATTTTATTATTTTTTATTTTTATATTTATATAATTTTTTATATTTTATATTTTATTATATATATATTAGTTATTTATTTATATTATATTATTATTTTATTATTTTAAATCTTATCTACATTTATTTTTATGTACTACATGAACTTTTAACATCTTAATATCTATCTTTACTCATTTGTAATTGATTAAAGTTCTTATAATAATTAGAAAAGTTCATCTGCCATTAGGTTCCTTCCTTCATTTTTTCCTCTTTGGTTTCTTGATTTTATAAATTGCGAGAAGAGCAGAAAAAGCCGCTAAACGCTAACTTGCGTTGGAATGGTAGAGGCATAAACAACTAATTTTCATAGCTTCCTTGTCACAAACTGTTTCTTTGATAATTCTTACGTAAGTTTATCATTAAAATATTTTTAACACTTCTTTCGGGGTAGTGCAGCAAAAGAAATTTTTATATTTAAAGTTTGGAATACTGTGTGTTACTAATGATTATGAGAAGGAACCTTGACCTTTTTCTTGAAACCAATCGACCGCTTTTCGAACTAAGCTTCTTTTCAAATTATCTAAGCTTTTTCATACTTAATCCTTCTGACTTTCCTTGAAGAATGACTTTGAGAGTGTGTATAGTTAACGGAGATAGTTGTATGTTTTCAATCCTTATCAATATATGTTTTAAGATGTATCTTCCTTTTTTTCTTCTTGAACTTTTTGCTGATTGCAACCCCTTTAATACTATATGGCCACAATTGCTAAAAGTTTTGCAGATTTTAGCTTTTTTGTTGTTTGTTTCTTCAGTTAAAATTGTTCTTTGATCCTTGTAGATTGGTATCAATCATAATATACAACAGCTTTAGATATATTTTTATATTCTATTGCAATGAAGTAGATTAATTTTTCTCTTCGTTTTACCATGGAGTTTCTTTTTATTCTTTCAGTATTCTTAATTATATAAATGGTATATTTAGGTTTTGAAGGTTTGATATTATTTAGATTAAATTCATATTTTGAAACCATTTAAGGTTACGTCTTGGTTAAAAAATCTTTCGAATTTTTGTCTAATTGCATATTTTGGTTGTCAATGTGTGTACTGTCGTAAATAAAGTCAATTGAATCTAATTGTTATGTAAAGTGATTGGGAAGTCATTCACATGTATAGTCAACAATTTTATACTTTTTGTGTCAGTTTATAAATTTTCCGACTCCAACTCTATTCTTGAATAGTTACCTTTTGACTTTCCGGTACTGCCGAGACTCCGACCGCGATCCGTTGGCTGTGATATAGATTGTTAACCTGCGACGTTCCTGACTTCCGACTTCCGACCTACCACTCTTTTTTTTCTTTTCTTCAAAATTTACCTTTGACTTCCTTGACTCTCGACTTGCCGACTTACATCCCTCTTCAAAACTTACTCAGACTCCGCCTGACTTCCGCTGGACTTCCGATCTCGACCTTCCGCAACCTCTCTTGGTGGGGAGGTGTCCTTTGGTCTGAAGTCGTTTTTTTTTTATTCTATGTAAGACTTTATTTAGTAATTTTTCGGTTATATGTTATAACTTGGTATTTAGATTTATTGTTTAGTTGGGTTTGTGATAACTGGATTGTCGTGGGCGGTTTAGTTATTGGTTTTTCCGTGAGGGTCACCTCCTTTTAAGTTGGGTGGTGCCACTTTTAAGTGTCTTAAGGTCAATTATCCGGTCCTTGAAAACCTGGGTTATGGCTTATCGTTCAGGTTTAAATATTTGAATGTGAGTTATTATGGGTGAGCAATTTACGTCGTAGACTGAGATTTACTTCGTTCCCCGTGTGTAGTAACACCATCCATTTAAAAATATGATCCGATCCCGGAAGTTAGTTTTGGAAATTTGGAGATGGGGAAGAGGAGATATCTGTAAATGTGATACCCAAGTCCGGAATCGACACGCAGGGAGGATCCGGCTTGCCGGTTAGCTTAGGCTTCCGTGTGGACGGTACTTGGGTTTATGTAAATATTTTGTGTATATTTATAATAGGGATATTGTGTTATCTTATAAATGTTTATTTAGCGATTTTGGCTTCAAAGGGTCTCGAATATGGAGAAGTCAATAAGTTCTGTAAACTGGGTGTCGGGGACCCCTCAGAGGGGGGTTCTCCTCAAGAAATTGGTCGTAAAAGTTATAGGAATATTTGGGTGGCTTGATAATTTTGGATTAGTTACATTAGAAGAATGAGAAAGGATTCACTGAACTCAGAATGGAGTTTATAGTTTTGTGTAACTTTTGTGCACCTGTTGTTTGGTTATCGCGGTTTGCGGTGTGCTGGATGACAGCTTTAAAAATTGGTTGCTTATTTTCTTTAGTGTGAATATACGAAAGCATAATATATGTTCTTATTATCATCAAGTTGGTAGATCTCGAATACGATGCTTGAGGACCCTAATATGTAAGTGGTTCCGGTTGTAGTCCTTGTCCCACTCACATCCCCGTCACCTAGTGCGCGGGAAAAAGCCCTTTTAATTCAGCTGTTTTTTTGGAGCATTTTCGAAGCGCTCCTAGTCAGTGCGCTCGGAGTGCTCGGTGGGTACGCAGAGTACCTGGCGCGTATAGATACTGTTGAAATATCGTCTGTATACAAGGTTTTTTCTAAGGAAGGGTTTCTTTTCTCGTTTTTATAAGATCCTTTTTATACTCATTACTCTATATGACAGTATTTGTAAACAAGTAATATTCAAATGCTGCTCCTCTCTTTTTTATCTACCTCGATTTTTTTTCCATTTGATCTATTTGGAGTCATTTCTTGTTTTTTGAATCTCTATTGAATCTTTGAATTCTTATTATTGATTCAATGTCATATTTTTCAATGCCACATGGGAAAATATATTTATCTTTCAAACACAAATAAACGGAAATCTATTATAATTTGAAATTTCAGTTTTCAGTTGTCATTTATAAAGTTCTTGATTTTATTTATCTTATTTGATCTAATTGCTTTACATATCAATACAATTTTCTTATATTTTTTTTAAATTGAAATTGTTTTATGTTTTTACATTTTTTTACCCTAAATAACCTCAGTAACCAGTTTTTTAAATTCATGTATAATTACAAGCCTGTCTCCTTACCTACCCATCGTCTATTGTTCTATTTTGATCTTTGATCTTATTTTTTTGATTCAAGTTTAATTATTTTTTTTTTATTAAAATTTGTATGTATTGATCTGCGGCTCACGAAATTTGCTCTCTAACAAAACGGCCTTACTCGAAAGATATCTAAGAATTTTTCATCATTCTTATGATATATTTGATCTGTTGATTTCTATGATTCTATATTGAATTCTAGTAAATATTTTTTCTTTAGTAATAATTATAATAACTTCTTGGATAAAAAGTTTTGAGGCAAGAAAGGTTTTTTTATTTTAAAACATTATTATAACTATAGTGTGCAAACCTTTTTCTTTATTCATTATAGTGTTGGTGGCGGGTGTGAATGTGCAGATATGGACGTTTTTTTTTGGTAAGGTTTGTGTATAGTCTTTTAGTAATGCGTTGCCCCTTTTCTTGTGTGCTGTGTTTGTAAATGCATATCAGACATTTGCGGAAGTAAGCACTGTCATATTAGTAAGTCCCGGTTTAATTAAAGGAGGTCTGAGAGGTTGTTTCGTACTGACAAACTCGTCTGGGTTAAAAAATCTATGGTGCTCTATTTGTGTTTTTATATCTCCTAGAGAAAAGGGTTGTTTGAATGGATATTACATAAATGTGTTTTCATATTTTCTCTACGATATATATGGTTTGGATGTGTATTGTGATATGAAGAGGGTTCAATGTTTTTTAATTATTCTTTTTTCTTTCTATTTGGACAAAATTTATCGTATGAGGTTAATAAAATATTCAATAGGCAAGAATTTTGCTCACTAAGAAAATATTTATTTCAGTAATTTTTGACAAATATTGATATTTCTTTCTTCTATCATTATCATTTATATAACTCTAATCTTTACTTTTTGGTTTTATTTTTTTTTTTTTTTTATTATATTTCTAGCAATTATCTTCTCTTTCCATCTAGTAATATATTTTCTTTTTTTTTTTTTAGTTATTATTATTTTCTTTTTTTTTGTTCTGTATGTATTCTTTGATTACGCTTTTTTTTAAATTCTCACATTACAGTAATTTCCATTTTCTTATATTATCTTGTTCGGTTATTTTTTGTCATTACAGAACTGGTTGATAATTTTTGAGTCAAGATCTAAATTATAATGTTTTGGTGGCGTTCTCTATCTCACTAATTATATGTTTTCTCTTATACTTTCAGTCGTATATATGTAGTTTTTCCTTGATATTCTTTTGATATTAAGAAGTTTAGCAATCTATGCCTAACGGTTTATTACTCTGCGAGCTTTCATCCTCTATATTTAGTTTATACTTATTCGCTCTACTATATGTGTTTATGCTGCTTATTTTTTTAACATATTATATTTTTTTTCCTTACCCTATTTTAGACCCAGTAATCTCAAGTTATTTATTCTTTTCTATATTTTTTTTTTATCCCCCTCCTTTTTTTTTTAAATTATATTATAATTTTTTATTTGAATTTGTCTATCTCTATGTTAGCAGATTAATTTAATTTATTCTCCTCTCTCTCTATTAGAGAAAATTATTTATTAAACCTTGAAACCTTCTGTAATATATATACGTTATAGTGCTGATTTAACTTGTTTGATTTATGATGATTAAAATTTATTTGTAATCTATGTGTTATTATGTTTTTTCTGATTAGTTTATATATGCCTTATTAAATCTTATAAAAGGAAATGTTTATTTTCTCCTTGGAGGGCCGTCTTTCTCTTCATGTAATTTTTTATTTCAGACCCTAACCTTAGGATTGCGTATCTAGAGAGTTTTATCATGTGAAATCATCAGTTAATAATAATTACTTTTGTGTGTGTGTGTTAATGTATAGATTAAATACTTAATAAATATAAAATGATATTTGTTTCAAATTTACTCTAAAAAGGTTTGGTAGTGTTTTTTTTTTCTTTCCTTACTCTTTTACTCTCTTTTTTATCGCTGATCGGTATGCATCTCACTTTGTGTGTATTTACTTCATTATGTGGTCTATGCTTCATAATTATTGATCTTATATGTGTTTATGTTGGTTATATTTCCTTATTTCTCTCAATTTATTAATCTTTATGAGTAACTGATTTTGTAAATATTATTATATCTATTTGTGTAACCATGTACCTCATACATTCATAGACTTACATAACTACAACATATCTTACTTAATTCTATGATTTTTTCTCGATTAGCAACTCAATTACTATAATATCCATTCTGTATGCTCATATGCTAGACCATGGGTTTTATTTTACATTTTCTCTTCTATTTATGTAGTTTGATTTTTCAGAATATTTTACAGTCTATTCCTTTTTGTAGTTAATTTTGTATCTTGAACGAATAACCTCTCTATATACATAGAAGAGACTGTAGGAATGGAAAATTGTTAAGAGTTGCTCTATACTGCCTATGCTCTCTGATGTTTAACTATATTTTTCTCTCAATTTTTTTGAATAATTAGAATCCTATTTAATTCTAAAACGTTTATATATTACTCTAGATAATTATATAGTATGTAATTCTAAGTTTTTTTATAATAATATTTCACTCTATGGAAGATTTTCAATTCTCTAATTCGTTTCAGATAATTCTTTTTAAGTTGAAAGGATTTGTAATTTAAGAAAGTTAATTTTATAACATTTTATATCTCTGTTGATTGGATTTATAAGCTATTTACGCAATTTCGTAAGAGGTATATAAAACGTGGTTATTTAAGCTTTAATTATATATATTTTTATATAATGGATACAAGAAATAAATATGGAACGATATCGTCAAATCATTATTGATGATAAGATAGTTAATTCGCTGGTTTTTCGTTATTTTATTTTTGTTGAATATTTTTTCTTCTGAAATTATCCGATTCTTTTCTCCGGTGATTGGATGCTGAAGTTTTTGTTGTCTAGATTATTTGTTTGGAGCGAGCAAGAAGAAGATAGAGCTTGTTAGATATGTTAAATTTTCCGATGATATCTTTAAATCCTGAATATTTAAACACATATTTGTCGTGTATCTGGATGGATTTTATAATTCGTCAATGTCTCCTAGGTTTTAGTTATGAAAAAGTGGATTATCTGAGTACTTTTTTTTTTGATTCGGAAATGAATGACGCTAATAACATATAATCTTATATATGGGGACAAAATGGAGAATACAAACGTAGATAATGATTAGATAAAAAATAGTAGATAACATTAGAATATTGAAGAAAATGAGGGAGAATATTAGATAAGTGAATAAAATCGTAAATCTACGCAGCGTTGTAATTTAAAAATATTCATTTTATAAACTATGTTATTCTTCTATGTATAACATTTAACTTATTTGTTTTTTTGGATTGGTTCTCTTTGTAATTTTTAAAATTAGCATATAACCATAAGGGTTAGGTCGGATTATTTATTTTTTTTTTTGTAAATTAAAATAAAAATAATTAATTCGTAATTCTCTGTTTGGTATTAGTTTCCCTTTTCTTATTTTTGTTATTTTTTTTACATCATCTCTTTTTTCATTTTTTTGTATATTAGTTTGTAAAATTTTTTTTTTATTTGTTAATCTGTTTATTTGTTCATTGTGAGTCGATGAAGGCTTAAATGGTAAGGGCGTAAGTCTGATTTAATATTTACCTTTTGATTTGCTGAAAAAATATGCCATAGCAGTTTTAATCGGTGGTTTTTCATAATGTTATCTAGCTTCCAAAGTTTTCCTTCTCTCAATTAAATAAATAAAGGAATTGAAAAAATATTTTAGAAGGTGTATGGGTGGTGGTTTTTACCCTTCATAAACTATTAATTATCGAAAAAAAATTCGTCAGACAAGGAAAACCATAGATTCCTCTTACGCATTTTAGAATAACGTATGTGCAGTTTAAGGTTTGATACAGATTATGTATTAAAATTTATAAATCTTAACAATGAAGGGGTATCAATTATCCTTTTTTGTGAAGTTATTTATATTTCCCAGAATTTACTTTATAGGTTAAAGGGGCTTTATAAATTGGTTTACTAAAGAAGTTTTGTCTTTTCAAAACTGTTAACTTTTTTTTGGTGTAGTTATATGAGTATAATTTATATAAATGTATGATTTATTGAGTAGTTATTCCTCAGAATGATGTAGGACAGACAAATAGGTTACAGTAATTTATTTAGGTTATGGTTTTGAAGTTGTAATTACCGTTTCGATATTTTGTGAAATTTTTAGTCACATTTTTTTAGTTATAATTAAAGCTGCAAATAGTTGAAAGATGCTAATCAAAGAGACTATATAAATAAGAAAGAATGCTTAGGTTATTTTTCCCCCTATCGTATAGATTGTAATTATCAATTTATAAATTTCTCGATTATTATTACTTTCTTTTACAGAATCTGGCTTACTTTCCCTATAATTTGGTCTTTATCAATTATAATGAAACTTACTTTAAAAGAATACCTATACCTGTATGTAGATTGGTGAAGACACTAACCTTTCTGTGTTCTAGTATATATATGAGTATTATATAAATAATGATATTCAAGGGTTGTTTAATTGTTAGGAGTTATATATTGTTGAGAGTTGATCCAGGACTGATGATAAATTTATTTTCAAGAAAAAGTCGGTTATTGATAGCACTTGGATGGTTCAGAGAGAAGTTTTTAAAGTAAGATACCAATCAGAGAATTCGCCGTTAAGAGTCATAGGATTAAATATTATCTATCTGAGATTTTAGCATGGTTGAATATAATATTAAAAGGGATGAGGTTCTATAACCATGAAATATCTAGCATAAATTATTCGGTTTTGTAATTCTAAGAGTCACGAAATATAAAATAAGAAAAAAAATATTTTAAGGTTTCTAAAGGAAAAGGTAAAAATTAAAACAGTTTAATCTTAGTTTGTCAAATATGGGTGGGTATATCTCTATTGAATGTTTATAATAGTTATTATAAATGCTAGTTGCGCTCCTGCTTGATACAAGTGCAGTTTTACTCATTGTGAATCTACGGAGAGTGAAGATATTTCCATTTTAATAAGTGACTTACCTTTATCGGCTTCTATGGACCTTATTTCTCGGAAATTATAATCAGGTTATTCTTAGACCTTTTGACGTTAAATCATATCGAGCTTTCTAACTCTATACTTATACCCTTTGTACTTCTGATTGTATAATATTATCTTAGTATCATCTCTGAATGTAGGTTGTTTTTATCTGGCTAATGTTAATTATTGTTGTTTAATATTTATATTATTTCATGTTGTGCAATTTCTTAATTTCTTTTCTTGACACTGCTCATGTGCAGAGATATATTGATCACTGTAATAATTACTCATAATCAGTTGTTTTTGTCAATTTTATTATAGATAAGTCGGTAGAGTATTTGTCTTCCCGGATTAACATCTCTCGTCAGATCTCAGGAAGGGATTTAACATTTATTCTCGGAGATTTGTTATTGTATCGCCTAATTGTTGTCATTGCGCTGACTTAGGTTAATGTGTTACGTTATTTTCTTCTTTGTATAGTATATTTTTTTAATTAAATTTCTACATTCTATCATCTTTTTCTTTTCCTGTGTGTGTGCATGAGTAATTCTAGTATCTCATATATCATTTATGTAGTATTTTTCATACGTCGTATTAGTGTTTATAGAGATTTCTTTAGTTAATTTTACTTAATTGCTTTATATCTACAACAGCTTATTGTATCTTGATAGTACCATATTTGTTATTATATTTCATATTCACTTTTAAATTGCTTACTCACAGTTCTTTAAGATAGGTCAAATCACTGTATTAACATTTATGTATAGTTTTTTTATATCTTATTTTTCTCCATATACCTCATGTATTTGTGGTTTCGTAATGTATATTTACTTACGTTGATGACCATAATATTTATATTGGTAACTACTGGTAAAATTTAGTTATGAGAACACTATATTTTTTTATTTTCACGATATGATGTAAATTGTAGACATGTCTCTTGTAGTATATATATTTATTGCACTCTACATCTCTCATTGTATTCATTTTTATCACTTTGTTTATCTGCTTCGACCTGTAGTCCTCTTTCTCAGATATGATGTTTATCACTATCCGTTTTTTTATTTGGCCTTTACCTGGTCGTTCAGCTGTTATGTTTGTTTTACAGCCGATTTCTGTTATGTATTATCTCTCTCAGTTTACTCGCTTGCGGTTATATACACGGAGCTAAGTGCACCAAGTTACTAATAGTGGTTATCTTTTTCCCTTTTATAATAGATATTTGTATCTTAGTTATGTGATCTACATTATTTAGTTGTTGTTGCACCATAAGTTTGTATTTTTTAGTAATGGTGATTTTTTTTTTATATATCGTTATTCTGACATTGTCTGTCTCTAACACATATTTTACGAGACTCTTCTTGTCATTAGAGCTCGTATATTTTACCATGGATAGTATGTCGATTCATGATGCGGATATCCTAGGGCAATCCTATTATTACCTCATCTTACATATATCATCTCATCGGTCTACATCTTGATTGTGTTGGATACTAACTAATGTTGGACATTGATATATCCATATAGAATTCTTTCCAGTATACTCGTATACCTTAATTTATGAGGTTTAATATATATGTAGATCTATAATTGCTTGCTAAATTAGGCTGTATAAACTCGGGTTTGTTGAGGTCTTATTCTTCAATAAATTCATATTGATTCACCCATGATCTTAGTTTGCTCTTTTTTTCTTTTTTATACCGCTATACTCTTTCCCTTAGTCTTCTTACTGTGACTTCTATCACTCTGAGAACTCTGACTTTATCATTTGGATCCTTATAATACATGAAATTATGTGTGCTAATCCTCTTTATTTTTTTCTTCTCTTTGCTGACGTAATCGATGCCATTACTGTCATTGTTACAGTTCTCTGGATTTATACAGTGTATAGTAATTATCTATTTTGTGTATTCTGTCTAAGTTATTGGCTCTCAGTTCTTAATGAGAAAATGTATAAAACCATGTGATCGCTTAGTACCCTGAGGACTTGCGTTTCTTCACTATATTTGATAGCATAGTCATATTTTCGTAGTTATCGTTTATTAAATATACCCACTTCTTGAATGCGGCGTAAGATACTAGTTTTCAGTGGGTTATCCATATGTCTAGAAACTTTGTGAAGGGTATCGATCATTAGCTTAATCTTGCGATATATTGTGTTTCACTTATAAATAAGTTTGATGCGCGTATCTATAGAATTGTCTCTTCTGGCAATTATACCATTAGATCATTCTTAATTATATACTGATTCTCTTAATTAGATCAACGCTATTCTCTTGAATAGTCTTCGCATTAATCCATTAGCCTCTCTACAGTGGGAGATCTGTATGATGAATCACTGGCTTGTCTTCATTAAGATTATTCTTTGTTTGGCTGTGGATTTGGATAGATTAATTTATTATTTTACAACGATTTCATTTCATCGTCATATCTCTCTACACTACTGTGTCTCTGATTAATATTCCCTATACATGGTGGTGTAAGTGGTGTTTCGCTTCTTACAGTGCCGGATTTTATGCCCCTTTCAAAAGATTGAGGAGGGTTGAATATTCGAGGTTATATTCTCGATGCTAGCAATTGTTATACGCTCTTGTATTTGTCTTTATCTCATGTCTCTCATTATGTTATTAGTTAACAAGATATACACGCATTTTCCCAAAATCAACTTTTGCATAATTTTCATTACATTTTGTTATTGTTATATCCTTGTCTCGAGTTTTGTTTTAGTACAAGTTATTTGCAAGATATTGTACACTTATGATGTTTATCAGAGATTACTTGTATTATGACCTAGGATCTAGCTCTTGTATGTGTGGTATCTACATCAGGCTCTTACAATTTGCATTTCGATTTTCCATGCTATGGTCAAGTTAGTCAAAGTTATATCAATTTATAACTCTATAACTAAAACAGATTACTCTCTTAGGGAATAGTAGGTCGATTGTATTTCCAAAAATTGCAATAAAGACCAAAAAATAGAACTCTCAGAAACTGTTCAGATAATTTATATCTATAGTAATAGAGTAGATCTGTGGTTGTATGTATTTGTATTAATATTCACTCAACCAAATTATTTATGAAAATCATTCCGAACAAACAAACGTTATTTTCATGTAGCTGTTAAAATGATAATATATATAACACAGGAGGGAGAGAATAATTGTGAACAACAGAACACAGTTATGTATATAACATAATAGTAATTACATAAGATGAGATACATAGTTAGAATAATGAATATTATTCTCTTTTAAAGAATTATCAATCGCTGCTATCCTAAGATTACATGATATTTATGTGAAACTATAAATTATAATCTATTAATTATAATGTTTTAGCATTAATATTTTTATTAATTATATACATTATCTATATATAATTAACTCTACTATATGCATTTGAATCGTAGTTGTTGGCTTACTACTTATCATTTTAATTAAAACTCTCAATTAATAATATAATTACCAGATAACTAGGCATAATAAATGTATACATAGTAATGGATCTTCGAACTATTAATGGTTGTTGCTAAAGAGTAGTAATTGGAGGCGAATTTATGGGTATTGTGATATTAAGAGTACAAGAGTTGCTTCTCAGCGGGATTCTGGAATTGAAGTGCATGTTTAAGGGTGTAATATGCTTAGGTAAGATACCTGTAATTAAGTTTCTGCTCTTTCGTTTAGCTCTGCGCTGAAAAAACTTGTGCATAAAAAGGTCCTTTTTAGTAATGTTTTTCTAAATTTGGTTATTGGGTTAGGTAAATGCTCTTACACTCTCGTTTATCATAGAGGATATAAGAAGTACAGCTCTTAGCGCCTCTATCTCCACGAGCGCGAGATGTAAGATACGTGAATATCTAGGGATTACTTTTACTACCAATGGAATTTCATGTGAGTCCGCGTCGCGATACCTTCTTGGAACATTCTGTTTCACTACAATCGTTTCGACTATTCACCAAATCTTGAAGCTTTTTGAACTCGAGTTATGTACAATGTTCCATAAATTCTAGACTTTGAGTTGCTGAGCGAATACTTAGAAACTAAAACATGTTTGATGAATCGAAAGTGTCTTACAACCTGTTCCGGTGTGTATTTCCGCTTCTGTATTAAAATATTACTGTTAAAGAAGGTAGGGTTATTAGTGGATAATGGACCATGCTAAAGTATAATATTTAGTTGTATTCCGATGTGTACTTCCTTGAAAGTTTTCATTAAATGAACAGATGAACGAGTTCTAACTGAAATACTTCTAACTAATAGATCATTAAACTATATTACTGATGAGGCCTCTGAAGACTTTATTCAATGCGCTTATGTATAGCAAATGTTCCATTGACTTATCTCTTCGCCTCATTTCTAGATCAGACGAGTAAACGTTCAAATGAATCTTTTTAAGGTTGGGTAGCTCGACTTTCAAGCCTAAGTTATATAGGGACATTTCACCTCCCCTTTTAAATTTCTGCACTAGGAGTCTGTATGTACGATTTTTCTTTGTAATTTCCACGGCTTTGATTTCTACATCTCTTTTTCATATGTCGACATTGTGCTCTATCTAATTAACAAATCGAGTAGCTCCAAAAATGGCAAAATTTTCTACGGATTATTAACCTACTCTCTCTGAATTCTCTCAATGATTTCACTTTCAGTACACCTTTCTAGATCTTGCTTTCATGTACAATAATCTCTTTTGTAGGCTAATTCGAAATTCAGTTATGACTTTTCTCTCTAAAAGTGATCTGAAGAGTAACGTTGTTATGGTAAACGAACATATATATGTGGTGTCATAGTTTATTCCTCGAGCAGGTGATGTCATTAGTCAAAATTCTGCAGTTCTCGATCGTCGAGAGCAAATTTTCTACTGGTGGGTACATGTTTTGATAATCAACGTTGAAGGTGTGTTTTTCGTGTAACCTAGTTGAACATTTGTCTTAGGTCGTGTGTTTCTGAGGTCCACTAAGTTAGTCATGACTTGTTATTCTGATTGGTAAGTGTATAGTATTTTTGGGAATACTTTAACTCTATTCTCCTTCCAAGATTGGCTTTGGAAGTCTCGTCTTGTTAAATCATTGTGTAGATGAGTTCTTATTCAAGTTTCGTTACAATTAGAGTGTGGAGGTGAGAAACATAGAGCTCAACTGACTCAGATAATCCTATAAAATTATTAGTCATCAAGGGACAAGCAATCGTCCAAAACTATCCAATGAGCAAAAAAGGATTAAAGTTCGTGAGCTCAGAGTGCAGTTGAATACGGGTAGTCAAGTTCTTAACACTCCTGGAAAGTTTAATCCTTAAATTTGAAATCAGTGGACACCACGCATCGGTTTAACTTCAACGTTTACTTCTATCACCTTCTAATTTTGCGCTTATATTGTTCATAAAGTTTCAAGGTGGTCTTTCTAGTCCACATTACTACTAATTTTTTTGCATAGTTTTCCTATTTAAATTACGTATTCTATCCTAGCTAAATGATTATTTTTTTTTGTGTTGGGAGTATTTGTTTATTCTTATAATTGAGTCGTAAGCTGGTAAAGATACGCTCATACTTATCATATTATATTATAACCTCTATATTGGAAAAGTTGCAATGAACTATCGCTCTTTTGAACGGGATAACAATTTCCTTTTGACTAAAATACCCATTCATTCTAAGGAGCTAATTGGTATGACTATATAATTAGTTCTTTTAACTTCATTACTACCATAATTTTGGCGTCAGAGAATAATTTTTTTTCTAAATAATCTTCTCAACAGATTATCAGCTTCCTTAAACATCGATCAATGTGCAGTTTTTTTCACTATAGGGGAAAAATGGGTGATTAATAGAAGTTGATTGTTTATAGAAAAACGGATATGGTCATATTTCTTGGTAAATCATTTAACATTATGTGAATAGTTCTCTTCTATACTGTCGCACGTTGTGTTAATTTTTCACATCCTTTGGCCTCATTCCTCACGACATTAGGTATTCGGACTTCTAGGATAGGTATTCAAGTATTGCATTAATTGTGTCGTAATGAACTGGTCTAACCAATCTCGGTTCGTTCGAAGTCTTATCTCGATAGTTTAAGGTAGTATAGTGATGAGGCTTACACTTATTTCTTGATATGGCTATGTTGCCAGATCTCTCTTTTGTGCTGTCGTATTCTTAAATGTGCTCCAAGGTACATCCTCGGCTCGGTAGTAATATAACCGAGTTCTGCAGGCGATAACGGTAATACAGGTCTCGATATTGATACTAAGACTTTAGTTGCTGAAAACACGCTCAAGTAATTTCATTTTATGATCCACCAGCGATTTCTTTCATGGAAAGCCTTTCGTTAACGTCCTTTGGAGTCAAGAGGCATGCTAAGTTATTGGTTATATTATCCCGCATATTCTCCTACTATTCTACTACAATGATTAAATAGCTATACGAGTTAACCTAAATGTTCTGATCTATCTCTCTAAATTCTTTGTGCTCATATTGTGCACGCAAAATACCTAAAGTAACTTCCACCTAATCTCATGTTACTAGTGTGTTTCGTGGAGTTCTATGTCTCCTCACTTATAGTTCACACACATCATAAGATCCGAATTCCAGTAAATCAGAGCTCTTTATTCGGCTATTATATATACTGATGTACATGGATTATTTATGACTAGGATGATCTAGGGGAGGTGATATTCGGGTTAGTAGTATTTTGATTATTGTATATGCTCACGAGATATGCGAGATAAGATTGTTTAAAATATAAGGGCGTATTTCTGGTTATACTGTTTAATGTACACCTTCATAGATCTGTTCAGAAATTGCGGCATAAACGCGTACCTACTAGTGAACCTTTATATTATATCACTCACTTTATCATTTCGTCGAGGGATGTGGTTATCGCACCGTTATAGGAGACTCACATGCTGGATATTAAACTATTGTAATTTATAAGAAACTCAAATTTCGAGGTTGAAAATTAAGGAAGTTTAATCATTCCGTTTGTTCACTTATAGAACATTTAATCATTGCAAATTACAGTATTTTACTAGGATAATAAGCTGTGGAATATAATTACCTACATTACTTGTTATAGATAACTGCATCCTAATTTTTAAAATATATATATCATATTTATCATAATAGGTTATCATCGGCTTCTTTTGTTATCGTAAATTTTCTGTTCTTACATCCTAGCTATTTTTAAAACCACTCTCGTTTATGTACATTTTCTGGTAGTATAAATTAGTGTTCTCTCTTTTTCTACTCTCTCCTCAGTCTACTTTCTTCTATTGGGGATCTCATTGTCTTTCGTAACGAAGAACATACAATTTTATTTCATTAATATCTTTTTAATTAAATGCAAATGTCCTGTAATCTTACATTTGACGTCTTGTTGTGTATTTGATGCTAGAAAATAAGTTGATTCACGTAGGTATGTAGTTTTCATTTATGTTATAATAATGTTGCTCTATGACCATTAATACTTTCTATATACTTTTATCGGTCTTTATGAAACATTTTTTATACACCCTGTATGTAAATGATTTTGGAATCAATAGATCTAAATAAAACATTTATAAATAAATAGATTAGTAATTAGATCCATATTACGTAACACTTTATGTTATTGGATTAGGAGTGATGTGGTTAGGAGATGAGGGTATGTTTTATTGATTTAAAAAGCATCAACTGTTGTCATATGACATCAAAAACTCTTATAATACATAATCATTTTCAATCAAACAAAAATGATTTGATTATTATATGTGAATCATTAGATCATTAGATCAATAGATCAATTTAGATCATAGATCAAATTAGTATTCTATGGGTATGGGTATAAAGGGCTGAGATGAGGGCTGTTTTGTGATTATTATTGCTGATTTATAGCTGGTTTTCTGCTTGTTAGGGGTATGTAAATATAACAATTTTAATAAAAAATATGACTTGAGTCAATAGATCAATAGATCAATAGATCATGGATGGGTGATATGGGAGTGGTTTGTTATGTCATTGTTGGTTACTCTGGGATTTACTAGTATTTTACGCTGTTTTTATTGTGGGTATTTAAAACATAACACTTTTAGGGGTTTATAATAAGGGGTATAATCTTTGAATCTAAGATTTATAGTCAGTGCGAATATAAATCAATAGATCATGAAATGGGTAGGAAGGGGGGTTGATTTACTGATTACTGCTTTAGAGTATGTAAAAACATAACAATTTTAATAACCTCGGATTAGTTTTTGAATCATAGATCCACGTTGGATTTCAGGAGAGGTGAGAGGAGTGATAAATGATGGATTCTAGGCCTAGATCTTATTATGGGTAGATCGTAGTGGTGTTATGGGTAGAGGGGTCAGCTTTGATTAACAGACTTTTACTTGGTTTTGGGACTTGCGTTAGTGTGGGCGGGAGTAAGGATAGATTGAATAAAATCAACAGATGTTTCCCTCACTAGAATGAGCGATGTGTTTGTTTGTGGGTGTTTGTGGGTTTTATATTTAATTTATATATTTATTATTAATACTATTGGCGTTCTCGCGCCGGTTTCGTGCCGGATCGCGCTTGCGGCTCGCCACGAACGCTGGACGCGTTCGGTTTCGCGCGGGGCGGGTAGGTAAGGTAGGAATTTGGTCTGGGGTAGGATGGAACTTTCCATTAGGGTCCTTCAATAATCCCATCATATTCTCGATGATTTACACCTTATTAAAAATATATTTGGTGATACCCTATAGATTATTATATCTCAATATATTTTTACTAACTCCCACCTGACCGGAACCAACTCACCATGTATGCCAGTTACCAATCATTTAAACTCCTCTGTGTATCAAAATCCTTTTTTATTCTTCTATGTACTTATCCAAATTTAGCCACTCACTAGATTCTTTATATATTTCCGCTCTATTTTTGTCGGAGGTATATCTCTCCTTCTGTGGGCGTCCCTGACGGATCCCGTACGACTCTGGTATTACGGCATAGGATTGGCGTAGGGATCTAGGGTGGATTCTATGGATTCATATTATAGCATCTCTACCAATATCGATTATTGGATCAAATATTGTTGTAGAGTCTATTACTGGGCCTATTGAGCTAGTGTGGCTGATCTTGTGATGTCTCACGTATCTTCTGGTGTTGTCCTTGTGTATTTTGGCCTGGAAATTGCTCGTCTTTCTCTTTCGATCTCTGTGAGGATTCCTATTTATAATCTCGTAACCTCCTCTAATACCATCTTCCAAATTTCATGCCTTCTACGATCATCTCAATTTTTAGGTGGGCAGGATAACTTTCGTCTAACGACAAGTATTTTAACGTTCACTCTATTGTAGCTCTTAACATTCAAATCTCTTAACCGATACGAATTAGCTTTTATCCCAGGTTTTTTCAGTTCCGATAATTTGACTTGGCTGTTAGTTGGCAGTACCCATTTAGGGGTGACCTATTCGACACCAAAACTCGCCTGAATTTATCAGGGTTATCACACTCAATTAACAATATTACCAAGTTTCATACGATACAACATAATGTTCTATATAACATGGAACAAATCGTCACCTTCGACAATAAGGCACCTCCTACTAATATATATTTTATATTTATATATTATTATTTATTATATTATTATATATATATATATTTTATTTTATATATAAATATATATATATATATTTATAATATTATATTATATATATTTTGCGTTTGGGTTATGGGTTGGAGGAGGTTTGTTTTGAGTATTATATTTATATATATATATATAGAGGCTATACTTATACAAACGTTATTGAAGAGTTAGTATTAGAGGGATTACGTTGCTTCGTGTAAAGGGCTCACAATAAGATGTGAATAGAGCGGAAAGGTGATTTTTTTATATCAAGTCGAAGCTGTCTTTGTGGTTTGCGTTATTATAATATTTGCCTTTACATCAAGACTGTCCTTTTTGGACAATATGTTTTTAATTTTATAGGTACTTGAAGCGCTCTTGTAAACTGATATAAATATTTTTTCTTTCCTTGGTATTTGTGTAGGGGAGTTTACGCAATATATGAGTTGAGTATGATGGTATGTATTTATTTTTATTATATATATATATATAATTTTATTTTTATTTTATATATTATATATTATATATTATTATTATTTATATATATATTATATATATTTTTTATATTTTTATATATTTATTATTATATTTTTATTATATATTTATTATATCTTAATTATATTATTTTCTATTTATTTTTAGTGGATATACCCGATACCAAGAAAATTGAGCCGATACCGATACCTTGATACCGATACCTTGATACCTTTTTATTTTGCCGATAACGATACTGAATACTTTTATTATTATATTATTATTTATAATACCGTTAATTAAGACTGAACATTGTTGTGACTGCTAGGTTACAAACTTGTGATGTGTCATTCTCCTTGTATCAACTTATATACCTTAGTTCCTATTTTAATCATATTGATGGTTGATGGCTACTTAATGGAATTCTAATTATTTTTATTCGAAGGAACCTCTAAATTTATAGTATCTGTAAAAGGTAAGTATTATAAAGTTTGTGAAAAGGGGGTATAATTATGGGTTTAACATATTTTTATCTCGTGGTGGTTGTGGTTATTTCAAAGAATGGGATTCCATTCTCGCATGTTTGTCAGGAGGGTAAATGTTAATTCACTAATGATGTTTAGCTACTAGCTTTTTATGTTTACAATGATTATACAATTTTACAGAATGTTTTACTTTAAATACCTAAGTCTACATATAATGATAAGAGACATAAAGTAATGTAAAAGAAGGGTACTCTCATTTTAATCAGCTGAAAAGACAAAATAAAAATAACATATCTAACATACCAAATAATAAAACATAAAATAATATATTCTTCCTTTTAAATGTAATAAATATAAATATTTCATTCAATCTTCAATCAAAAATATTCTCAAAATTTTTGTTATAAAAAAAACACATTAAGCTTTCACTAGTTCTGGCGAGAGCCTGTTCCTTTTGGGGTGTTTACTAATTCCCCTACCTATTTACATTTATAATAATACGCTTTCGCTTCTCTGACTTGATGAGAGGGAGAGACTCTGAATAAATATTTGCTTTTGCAAGCACTGTATAATATGGAAACCTTTGGCCCATTTTCATGCCACCCACCGCATAAAGGAATTCTCTTCTGTAGGAGCAGTCCATGTTTATTCGTAGAGCTTCATTCTCCTCTTTTGTTATTTTCAAGCAGAATTGTCAAATTTTGAATTTATCTTTTGTTATATGAATATTGTTCACGAAATTTCTGATTTTTTTCTGATGTAAGGTCTACTTGGTGGTGATTTTTTCTTTGAAGGTGAATGAGATAATGCAATTTCGGTCATTTCTTCAAAGTTTTTTATGAACTTATCAAAGTCTAACACATTCCAAATCTTCTTCATCTTCAAAGTTAGTGTTTATTATTTGCTGAAAATAGCTCCACCATCTATCACTTAATCAGTTGCCGTATGCAGGGTTTGTCTGATAATGGTTGGCTTTATCCACTTTTGTGGATTCTTTATTTTTTTGTCCCGCGAGCAAGCTCCTTTTGGGGGTTTTGGTATTATGTTTGTTTGGGGGGGGGGTTATGCCATTTTAAATGCATTCTAGAAGTGGTTCACCGTCGGAGATGCCATTCTTGGGGGGTTTCAGCTAGCTTAAGAAATTCCTTATTAGAACCTTTTATTTATTTATTTATTTTTTTTTACAGTTGTCACCGCAAATTACGCAGATTTTATTTGTTTTCCTTCAGGATTTTTTTTTATTTTTTTTATACATTTTTTTACGCAGATTCCAAAATTATTTTTAGTTTTTCTTCTAGCATCGACCGTTTTTATGTTACGACGGCATAAAATAATTATTGGCATCTTCTCATTTTGTAGGGTCCTTACCGGCAATCGCGCTGAGTAAAGTCAGTTGCCATTAATGGTTTTTATAACGTATGCATGTTTAAGAACTGATTTATATATATAATATAATATATATATATATAATATATATAATATATATTTATTATTATATTGTATATAAGTATATATATATATATATATATATATATATTATTTATTATTATTATATTTTATATATTTATAATATTTATTATAGGTTATATTTTTTTATTATATAGATTTATTAGGTTAGGTATATTAGTGAGTTGAGTTGCCGTCCATTGTTGTTGAGACTCTATATTGTCTGAGTTGCAATGATACTAGTTGAAAGTGAGGAACTGAAATTTACTAAAGTATTTTTTTTATAATTTTCAGAATAGTTAGTAATAGGGAGTAATATATTAATCATGTTTGTAAAATTTGCCGGAATTGAGCTAGAACTCATTGGTGTAGATATCGTTGGCAAGTTCCAATTGTTTGGTGTGGTATGTGTGTTGGATTGGATTATGCTAGTTTAAGTTTGTCACCTTTGTTCGACCTTAGGAGTAGTGGTTGGTTTTGAAGGGAACCAGTATTGGATAGCGTACATAGGCTCTACTTTTTTCGTTGCATATTTTTGGATTAAGATAAGCAACTGGGCACCTCTATTAGTAGTGGTGGGAAGTTGTCAACAAACTCCTAGAAGAATGGCTATAGAGGCAAGGAAAGCGATTGTCTTTTTGGGCTATTCCTCTAGATATATGGCTAGTCATTGTTGGCGTAAATTCACATTGCATGAACTGCCAACTTTCTTCTTTGCTTGCGTTGATATGAACATAAAATATTGACATTTTTTAGTAGTGTAATGGAAGTGGCAATCTCGGTTGTCTCGCATATCCGGCTAAGATACATTCCCTCCATTCTCAGAACTCGGTCTGAGTTCATCTAATGAAAGCTAACTTCTCTATAATCCTTTTCTAATACTCACCGTCTCAGCTATAGTAAATATTGTTTTGTTTGTTATGATCCGTAAGTTATTTCCATTCGACATCTTTTTAGGATATAGTTAATGTACGTAGGTTTTCCTCCAAATATGATGAATCAGCTAACTTGATATATATATATTATATTATTTATAGGTTATATAGATCTATTATATTTATTTATTATTCTTGTTATTTAGTTTATTATTATTATTATGTTATATAATTTACTTTATTAGGATTATTTTATTTTTTTTTTTATTATATTATATTATTTATATTATTATTATTATCTTAGTTTATTTTTATTTATATTTTAGGTCAAGTTTTAATATATATATGTTATATATATTATTTTTTTTTATTTAATTATTATATTACTTATATTTTATTTCTTATTATGATATATCTTACTATTCATTATTGGCAATTTTGATTATCTATTTATTTTTATTAGCAGTTTTATAGTAATCTTACTTAAATTATATATTATCTTTTATTTATTATATATTATATTATATAGTATATATTTTTTTTATATAATATTTATTATATACCATTTTTGTATAAAGACATTAGAAAAGTGTTTTTATATTATTTAATTTTTCTCATTTTATTATTATTATATTTATTTTTTTATACTATTATTTTATATCTCATATATATATTATATACTAAATATATATATTTATGCAGATTCCTCATCTAGCAATTTAAACCAAAGTTCGGATATATGGTACTATTTTTAAGGGGAATGCTTATAGTTATCTATATATTATATTATATTTATTTATTAATATATATATTATATTTATATTATTTTATTATATATATATATTTATATAGTATATAATATATTATATATTTTACTCAGATGTTTCTGTTATTTATATTTTTTTAATTTTTATTTTATAATTTAATGTTATATATATTTTTATATTATATTTTATTATCAATTATATCTATATTTATATATATCATATATATATAGAGATATATATTATATTTAAAATGTTAACTCACTATTTGCTTGATATTATGTATTATTTTCTTTTTTCTATACGTTAAAATTACTTATTTATGTTATTATATATTTATAATATATTTTATATATATATATATATAATTAGTATATATTATTATTATTAATTTATATTATATTATTATATTTATTATATATATAATATTTATGTATGTTTTTTTTCTACTTTTTCTTTTCTAGAAAGATGATGAGCACATTTGACATGCTTTATTATATGTTTAAATCCTTTAATGCTTTAAATACAGCTAATATTTATGCTCATTGATTTGTTATATCTTTTTTATATAAAAAAAATGGGTGCCGTATGTCATTAATTAAAGGTGCGTTATTTTACACTAGCATTTGGACTTTTTTCGAGAGATTTAGGAGATGTAAGTGAAGAACATGGTGAAGATTTCGCCAGGAATATTCAGACAATTAAAGGAGATATCCAGGGGTACGTTTGTGGAAAAGTGCCATAGAATGGGTAATTATATGTTGGGGTTTTGATTAAGGTGAATTGCCTATCATCGATTCAACATTGAAGAAAAACACAGAATGATTTACAATATGCGTTTTTTTTAAATTGCAATAGTTTAATGCTATTTGTTTTTTGGGCATAATTAAATGCATTGGGGACTTTATATTTGGGGATATCAGTATTATTTAGTATGCATCCTTATCAGAGTAATTAAAGTCTTTTTCTAAAATTACTGTTCGTAAATTTAAATCCTCAATAATTATAAATATTGTAGTTTTTTAATATTTTTTTTTTAAAATAAGGTATCCTACAGTGTAATGACTCATTTTACAAACCTTTAATATCGCAAAACTTAAAAATATGCAAATTAACTTCTCAAAGTATCGATGATAGAAAAAAAATGAAGGTCATTTCTTTGTGTTCAGCGTCAAAAATATATGATTTCTATAAAAAAAATAAATAAGAAGAAACTATTTTTTTGTGTTTACGATAGTTGTTTATTTTCGAATTCTGAAAAGGTTTCCTCATAAATCCTTCACCCTCAAATAAGTAAGAAGTATCGGCCAAGTATCGTGCCCCATTATTATAAACATGCCAATTACTACGATACAGATATCCGATACTTATTCAGGTATTACATCCCAATATTAATATATATATTATTTAATTTTATATTATATATTTATATTATATTATATTATTTTTATATATATTATATTAATTATTATATATATATTATTTTATTTATTATATATATATATATATATATATATATATTTATATTATTAATATATAATATATATAATATTAATTATATTATAATATATTTCTATTATTTTTAATATTTTGGGTATAAAAGGTAATATATATTTTATTATAATTTATTTATTTATATTTTATTTTTTTTTAAGGATAGGAATTATTTTTTCTATTATGGCATATAAGAAAAGAGGAATTTATCTATTCATTTATACAACCCATCTTATTCTCTTCGTCCATTAGACTTCGGGTAAGGTGCGAACATACTCAGATAATTTGTCCCTTGATAACGGAAATAGTAGTATGAAATTAATATGGGCAATTTTCTTTAAAGTTATCATATCATTGCTTGAATAAACTAAAAACTTTCAAGAATATATATTAGCAATTAATGTACTAATATACGTAAATGTACTAAGGTACATCAAGTAAACATTTAATTAGAAAAGCACATATTTTTTATTATTGTTTTATAAATTATAATTTTTTTATTAATATTTTATATTTTATTTATATTTTTTATAATAATTTTTTAGAGTAATTCTGGTTTATATTTATATGAATTATTGGTTATTTTTATTATTTGGAGTTTTTGTAGTGGTAGGGGTTTTATTGGTAGGGTGTTTTTTAGGTGTGTATTTAGTATTATTGGGTTTTTTTCTATATTATTATATACTTTCATTTGTTTAGAATCTTTTATGAATATAATATATATTATATAATATTAATATAATATTGTTAATTTTAGTAGAGTTTTTTTGAGTTTATTTATTTTTTATCAATTTATATACTATTAAATTTAAATTCTTTTTTTATTTTTTGTTCTTATTATTAATATTTTTATAATATTTATATATTATTATTATATAATTTTCTATTATATTATTATTTTATTATTTTATATATTATACGAGAGTGTCAACAATCAATAACTATATTAAATTACCTTCTTAATTTATTAAGATCTTTATATATTTATAGTAAGAAAATTATTATTTTTGCTCTTTGTTTTTTTTCTATAATATATTATTTATTTATGCTATCATCAAAAAAAATTATATTATTTAATATGATTCTATATATTATATATTATTAATATTTTTATTTTTAGTAATATATCGTTATTTATATTATATATGATATATAGTTATAGCATATATATATATATATTATTTAGAGGCAATGTTTCAAAAAAAATATTGCTCCCAATTATATATAAGTAGTATTTGGTAAAGGGTAAAATTTAACTGGGTTCATGTTGAGATCCAAGATTCCAGATGCAACTTATAGGGGAGGCACGAATATTTTTCTACGTCCTTGTCCTTCCTACTCCGGGGGCCTTATTTATCCGGAACCGTATTATGATATGATGAGTCATTATAATATTATATTTAATATAGTGTTCATTCTATTTTGGAGGACTAATTATTATAATCTTCTAGGTAAAAGTTTGGATAAATTTGTGATGATTTGTGTTAGGGTAAGGGGAGGGGCTTGTTTACTTATTCTTATGGCGCTGTGTTTAAACAGGGTTGGCAATTTTTGGCTGTATTTAAAATAAGCTATTTTCCTGTAAAAATTTAAAACCATTATTGAAATGGATAGCATTATTAGATTTTTTTTTATCCTTTTTTTCTCTTTTTTTTCAAGATCTCTGTCAACTGTCTCGCGATTATATTATGATTTGTAACATACATTGGCACAATTAATATTTTTCACTGTGACTGATTATTCGATAATCCTAAATCAAAATATCAATACAATAATCAATAATCAAATCATTCAAATTTAGTATATCTTTACATCTTTTTTTGTTAAAATACATAATAAAATCTTAATTCCTAAAATTGCCCTCATCCTATACCTGGTTGTTATACAAAGAGATGAAATATTAATTCTTAATTTATTATTTTTATTATTTTTTTTTTTTTTTTTGCTTTAATATTTTCTTTTTACTTTTTCTATTTTTTTTAAATTCATTCATAGTGTATTAATTTTTCAACGATTACAGTCTTCAACAAATATGTAATTTTTTTAATATATAATTCTTTTTAATTATATATGTTTATATTAAAAATAATTGATGCGATTTCCATGTTGGCTTTGCATATTTTTTTTTAATCTTTTACGTTTGTCTGTTTCCCAATATTAATTTTCTTTATTGAATTTTATTTAACTTTATTATAATTTTCCATTTCTTATTTCATTTTTTCAAGTAAGTCTAATATTGTGATATATTATAATACTTTTAATATTTTATTTATATTCTATAATCTTTATATTTTATTCACTTATTTATTATTTTATATTTTTTATTTTTTTGTTTATTATATTATATAAATTAAATTTATTATTTATTTTAAAGAGATTTATATATTCTATTATATCTTATATTATTATATATATTATTATTTATTATAATTTTTATTTGTACTATTATTGTGTATATTATATATGGTTCTTTTTGGAACCTACTCTTTTTTTAGGTTAAAGTGTAAATCTCAATAGTGTGGATCATGCCGTTTGGCCCCTAAAATACATATTGAATAGTGTTGGTTCAACTTTACCATTTTATACAACGAAACGAATAGGGAATTGCTCTTTATAAATTTATGTTAAATTAAATCAGTTTCAATATTGCATTTAAGTTACAAATTTGACAACCCTCATTAATGAAAGTTAATTGATCTTTAAATTTATATAGGTTCACTTGCTATCTGTTGTTCACGGGACTTGAGTAAATACCAGAAACCATTCATACACAATTATAGCCATGCTGCTTATAGGTAGGTCCAAAGCTTCTTTAATCACAACGGACATATCACCTTAATCGTGATTTTGATTGGACTCTTACTCATGTCTCTTCCTTTCTTGGTTTTTCTCCGTTTAGGCTTCTGGGTCATTATTTTTCGGTTATGTTATGTTTTGTCGTTATCTATTTTCATCATATTTTGTAATAGGTATTACTCTTTTTCTTTTCCTTATTTTGTTTCTTTTAGGGATTTTCACATATGTTTTGGCTTCTTTGACTGTAAGACATTCAGATCGACCTAGAGCAATATTAAACGGAATGACAAAAAAAAAATAAATTTGTTTTAACTTTTTATAATTTATTGTGAATTATTTTTATATAAATTTAATATATTAATTGTATATTGTAATGGATAAATATTTAAATATATGGTGCTGTAATTAAAGTTTCGTTTGTTTTGATGTCGCTCTCGCTCATACATCATTTGATGTTCATATATGTGACTGGATACTAGTGTTAGTTATTGTAGATTTATTATGGTTATTTAATTATTATATAGAGTATAGACATAGTGATGAGAAATTGGGTAGTGAAAATATAACGCTAAAATAGATTTTTTATTAGTTTATATTAATGCCTATGTTAAGTACATTATTTTTTTGGTTACGTTTATGTGTGTATTATGAGTGTCTATTGTTAGATTTAGTATAGAGCTTGATGAGTAGGATGAGAGATGAGAGTGAGTGAGATGAGGTTTTATGTAGGGGAGGTATTGTAATTGCTCTCTTCAGACTTTACACTGTATCCTTTCAGTATCTTCCTCGTTTGTTGTTGGTTATTAGTCCATTACTCTTCGTATTTGTATGTTTGTTATATTGGAGTGTTAGACTGTTATGTGCGATATTACTTACGTCTCTCACCGTTTCGGTATTGTTTAATTCTTAATTCTTCTTGACTTATTTCCTTTTTTGTCATCACAGATAACTCTAATAATTTACTTCGTTATAGCCTGTTCTTCAGGATATAATTCCTTATCACCTTAATAGGTGTGGATTCTCCGGAGGTGTCTACCTATATATTTACCGTTTTAGTGCTATCCTATCTACTGTTGTAGATACCTCTTTCTAGTATTATTTTTTCTCATCACTCTTCTCTCGGGATTTTGTGAGTTTTCACTGAGTTCATCACTCATACTCTTCTAAGCTCTTTAATCGTAGCCAATCAACATATTCTCCTTCCTGAATCATTATACACAACGTGCTGTATCTCCATATACTATCTCCAGCTGTACCTGTTCAATTGGCATGCTTGGAACGGCCATATTGTGTACAGTCACATTATTATTAATTCTTTTATATAAACATATTATCTTTTCCATTTCTAATGGAAGAAAATAGTTTTAAATTAATCTAGTATAAAAATGTTTTCCACTTTTAGAAACATTTGGTGAGGAGTTTTTTATGGGGAGGGGGTAGGGGGAGGAATGATACGGTATTTTATCGAGGGTGGTTGTCTTCTCTATCTCTACTATCGTAGTTTATATAATTCCATGGTATGAAATTTTTATGCTCATCTTTACGTTTTGTCATTTTATTTATATTTATATAATTTTGTAATATTATTTTTTAATATAAATATATTAATAATATCATTTCCACTCATTTAAGAAACTGCTTAAAAGGTTCGATTTTTACATCTCAAAATATATTACTTTACTAGAAATAATTTTATCATTAATAATATTTTATTTGCTAAATCAAAGGTAATTTTCCCTTGGAGGTGAATTTTTTTATTATGTTTATTTATTATTTACTGCCTTTATCGTTCCAAAATATCGTTTTTCCTATGTGTGTCGAGTTTTTATTATCATGTACTTTTAACCATGTTCTATTAAATTGGCCCCTCGTGATATGTAGTTATATTTTGGCAATTTTCAAGTTTTCGGTTTTTCTCCATCACTTTTAACTGAATATACTTTTTTAATTCTCATTTTTTTCCATGTCATTTACTTTTATGTATTTGTTTATATTAAAGGGATACTGTTTTTTATCTTTCTCATAATTAGGGCATGATTCCTTGTCTACTGTGTTTGTGTGCTGATGTTTTAAGTGTCAAACGCATATACTTATTATTCTTATAAATAATATTTATACTTCTACATTTCTCGTGAGTTGCGTAAGGTAATTGGTTTTATCAATCTTAGTTCATAGATAGATTACCCTTCTGATCTTTCAGTCTGCTTTTTTCTAATTTGTCGTAGAGACTGAGTCCTCTCAATAGTAAACGATTGTTTCCGAAGTAGCTTAGTATGCTTCTTTCTTTGGTTTAATTGTCCAATCTCATTTTCTTCGAATTCCGAAGATTCTTTCGGTACGCTTTTCAACTAATATGATCTCATGGTTTTGGTGTAAATAATTCTTCGTATGGATTTATTATTCTGGCTTTCAAATATGTTGCGATTATCTATTGTTTTGCTGGTCTTAGCTAGTGGAGCATGTGTTTTTTGCAGGACTTTTGCGCTGTTGTCTTTCCTGTTTTGGGTCTTATTGTGAAGTGTATAAGTGAATTCTTATTTATTGTTATTATTATTATTATAGATCAATTTTTTTATATAGTATATTATTAAAATTCTAGATTATTATTTTTTTGTTTTTATTTTTTTGCTGCTTTTTTTTTGAATATTTGAATGAGTTTTTTTTCCTGTAAAATTTTTTAAAAGTGCATTTAGGAGTGGTTTTTTTATTAGTTGTTTAAGTTATTTGAGTCTTTTTTTGAGGTGTATTATCTATTTTTGTGATGTGATTTATTGTTTGTGGGTATTGACGTTATGGTGATTATTGTGATTATTTATTTTGATTGTTTATTTTAGTCTATTCTATTTGGCTCTTAAATGGTTTAGATTTTGGTTTCAGAGGATTGCAAAGTTGCTGTATGGTAGAAAGAAATCTAAGAAGATATGATTTTGTTATTCTGTTGACTATTTGTGAGAGTTTAGTCTTATCACCTCCAGCTCCTTCGTAGTTCTTTGCAATAAAGGCAATTTGTTTTTTTACGTTTGTGTGATTAATGGTAGTATTAATTTGTCGCCGAGTACTAGTGGTTTTGGAATCTGTGCTCAAATTAAGTTGGAGCATGTAATTTTCGCGCTTTTGCTGGTGTCTGTGAGACCAAAGAGAATAAGATGGATTATCTATTTGGGTAAGGATTGTGGGTAATGTTTTGGATTGGTGGTAAGGATTTTAATATAATTACCGCATTCTTCTCCATTCAAAATACTGGTAGTGTCTACTTGCTATTTTATGTGAGGTTTTCAAATGTTGACCACAACTGAGAGTATGAATGCGTTGAAGGTGCTTTTCCTTCCTTATGGATGCTGATACTATTGGTGCGGGGGTTAATTCTTGTAGGTCATGAATTCCATTTTTTGGTGACATTCTTCTCAGGACTCGAAGCTTTGGTTTAGCAACTTTGTCAAGAACCTACACACAGGGCGTTGAATCGGGTTCTTCAACCAATTCTTTGAACACACTGTTTTGAGCTCATTTGTTTTTTTGGAGGAGTTCTCCTTCTCTGTCTTATTATTGGGTAATCAACATCAGTCCATTCTTTTCCGTTCTTCCTATTTTTGGGTAAAGTATTTTGAGGAGATGAAGTCCTAGGTATCTTTTAGGGTTTTAGACCTTTCGGCTGCTATTTCTCGCTGCTATCCTGAATTTCGTTGTGTTTGGTTGCGCAGACAGCTTATACGGAGGATGGATGTTGAATGTATGATGTAAGTGAAGGTTATGGAGTTTTTCGATAGGTGTTGGACTGCATAGTTCTGTTTTATGGAGATGGACTGCTAGATATTTTAGGTTTTCTTTTGAGTTTTCAGGCATCTTGATGCGTGACGATTATTTTTAAGTTCCTTTGCGTGTTCTATATAAATACGGGGAGCGGATGTGGTGTATTCTTTTCGATTACGGAGTAATGAGCATAGTGACATTGAGTTTTCGCGTTGTATTGAAACTACCTGTTATTTGGGGAGTATATGTTGTTTGTGTTTCTATGAAGTTGAGACATCATGTTGTGTTTTTTTTATTTTTATTTCGCTTTGTTGTGTCTGCACTGTCTGTTTTTGTGTACGTACTTGGTCCGGTCTTTGTGTTGTATTGGGCCGATTTGCTTTAGAGTATTATCGTTCTGTGCGCTCTCCATTTGTATGTCGCTCGAGCATCGGATGGTTAGTTATCCGTACTTATTTGATTGGGGAGTCTTTGACTACTCTTCGTACTGTCCGCAGTATCCATCGGTATATGCGGCTATCATGCCTGGCATAGTATGAAGGTATGGAATCCTCTTTTATAGCGCGATCCAGTTTTTTTCTTCTCCAGCTTGTCTGTTTTTATTTCAGATGTTTGTGTGTTTTCCTTCGACTGCTGCTTTTTTTTTTTTCCTTGAGCTTCAAGCCGACTACTTTAATTTATTTATATATTGATAGATCCTTCAGTATTTTTGATTATGAGCAGTTATTTATATCTATTGATTTCATAATAAAATTTTCAATATTATCTTACCAATTCCTTTCTACACTCAAATTTATTTTATTTCATTATTTGTTAATTTTTCAGGCGCAACCTTCGTTTTTTTTTAGATATTTCAATGGCCAACTTTTTTTTGTGAGTTATGCTTTATGTTTCTTCTCGCATTCTTTATATGGGGAGCTATGTTGTCGATTCCTATAGGGGGGTGGGGAATTATTGGCATACCAGAACTTTGCGTAATTTACTATAGAACTTCATGAAGCTTTCACAATTTCAATTTGACTCACTTAACCTTATCGAACATCCGGCAAAAAAAAGAGAAGATCACTCAATCGGCAGCCATTTTAAGATTAAAAAAATTTAGTCCATAAAATAATAACTAAAAACAATAATATTATATTATTGATTATTAATTATCATTAATAAATATATAATAATTAATTATAATATTAATCAATAATTTTAATAATAATATTATAATTATTAATATTTATATATTATAATATATAATTAAAATATATAAATAATTAGGTGGGAGGATCAGTACTGATATAGTTCTGGAGTCGATTATCGAGTCGCTATTTTTATATGATTAGTTCGAATTATGATGATTTAGTATGTGTTACGTTATTTATAATTTTTATTTGTTTCTTTTAAATAATATAATAATAAATTTAAATTTTCTTCATAGACAGGGAAGCAAGCAGTGAAAATGTCAATGATACTTTGATTAGCAGAATTTATCCTGACTTTCACAAATGTTCAAGAAAAAAAATATCTTCAAAAAAATTCGAACAAAGAGGTCAATTTTGGATAATCAATAATTATATTAAGTCATCTGAAGAATTTTATTGCGATGAAACCATTACTCTTACCACTCACGGAGAATATAATTTTTTAGATAATTTGGTTTTTCTAACTGAAAGATGGCAAGTACGCTTTGGATGAACTTTTATTAATTTAAAATAAGCAATGAAAATGTATAATATAAATTTATTTAAAAGTGGAAAATAAAACTTGATTTCCACTTATTTTCAGGGGCCAATTAGCGTAGCCGTTTATGCACCTGGAACAGATTTTGAGGAGGCAGTAAAAACTATAATTCACCTCCGGAATTGTGTCTCACATCAAATAAAATATTTTGTAACTTTTCATTTGTATTTTGAGTCTGAACATTTTCCTGAAAAGGTAAGTATATTACTATACATTTTAAAATAACTAAAACATATCACTTTATCAGATTTCAATTCATCCATATAGAAATTAAGGTAATATAATATTTAATATTGAAATATTTAATATAGAAATATTATCTATTACCAGTAAATTTCTAAAAGGGTAAACATTTCTTTTTAAGGCTACACTACTATTTTTTTATTACAGGGAAATGATATAATATTATTTTAATAAAAGAATTATATATATTGGAAGTGTACAATTGGCGTCACTGCCAATTGAACAGGTCAGCTGGTAAATATTGTACAGCAGTTTTGATATAATATCAAAGTATTTGATTGGCTACTAAGAGCTTAAATTAACTATCAAATAATATATATATATATATAATATATATATATATATATAGTATATATAATTATATATATATATATATTATATTTATATATATATATATATAATAGTATATTAAACAACTGGTCCTTTAAAGAGGTTGCTTTAATACTCTCTCTCTCCTTCTTCTCCTCTTCTCGTCTCTATATATCCTCTCTCTTTCCTCCGTCGTTCTCTCCTCTCCTCTCTCTTCTCTCTATCTATTCTTCTCTCTCTCTCTCTTCTTCCTATCACTCTCTCTTCCTCTCTGCTCTCCCCTCGTGACACAAACTTTTCCTTTTTAAAATTTCTTTCATAATTTTAAATAAATAATTCAATTTCATACAATTTTTTGGCCGTTAATTTGCTGATTGTATTCTGTGTTAATTAATACTCATACTTAATGTATTCTGTGTTAAAGCTTGCTATCCTTACAGCCTGTATTGTTTGATGGTTTTGGGTTTCAGGTGTGCGAGCAAGTGACCTAAATTTAAGACAGATTACTTCATTTTTGTTGAATTTCTCCTTATTGCTTTGCTGTTATTAACTACTTTATAAGCATCTCCCTTTCGTTTCGTTGTATGGTGTTTAGTTGAACCAACCTTTCTATTTATGGGGCCCAACGCAGTCCGCCCTTGATTTCAACGTTTCCTAAAGAGGGTTCAAAGACCAATGTATATATACACATTATATATATATATTATAATATATATATATATGATATATATACTATATATATATATATTATAATATATATATTATATATTTATATATATATATATATATTTATATATATATATATATATTCAATTAGGCTTACGAAATGATAGAAATATGTTTTCTGTTCTATAAATTGCAATAAAAAAAATTTCAGTGAGTGTCAAACGAAAGATATCATATGTTGGTTTAGAAAAATTTAATTTTTTAAAAACATATATGGAATGTTGAATATA